>JAKCPI010006647.1:0-16767 GCA_023213315.1 Euborellia annulipes | reverse complement strand
AGAAAAGTACTAGTTAGGCCAGTCAATATCGACATTTAAATCGCAAAACGTAAAATGTTCTATTTTTGGTATGTTATTTGGACCCCTTAGGAGAGTGCGAAACCACATTTTTGCAATCAAAAAAAAGTTGTGCTTCCCGCGTAGTACGAGAAAAACCGTAATTTTCGCACTTTTTTTCAATTTTTGCAGTTTAATTCAAAAAACTATTGGCTTTTTGATATTAGTTGTTATTATCATTTTTAAAGTAGATTAAATTTCAAACACTTGAAGCCAAAACACAGCTCCGTAAGTGTAATAGTTTTTTTTTTTTGAGATATGATGCAATTTCATGTAGGGTTATTTAAAACTGTATTATTGGAATTTTTGTTTTTTAAGTTTACAGGAGAACTATAAGAGTTAATGACCCCATTTTGCGCTTAAAATGAAAGGTAATAAAATGTGCTTAAACTAATTACTCACAACTTTTCTCTAAGCGAGCGGTTAAGCCGATATTCGGCTTTAAACATAAATAAAATTGAAAATCGTAACATTTCTGAAAACCATGCTCATATTTTAAACATCATATCTCAAAAACTATTAAACTTAAAAAGCTGTGGTTTTGGTTTCAATTGTTTGAAATTTATTGCACTTTAAAAATGATAATAACAACTTTAATGTCAAAAAAAAGCCCATAGTTTTTGAATTAAAACTGCAAAAACTGAAAAAAAGTGCGAAAATCACGCAGTTTTTCTTGTACTAGACGGGAAGCACAACTTTTTTTTGATTGCAAAATGTGGTTTCGCACTCTCCCCCAAAGGGGGTCCAAATAACATACCAAAAATGCAGGTATACTTTACATTTTGCAATTTAAGGCCTTTTTTTGTTGTCTTTATTGACTGGTACGCAAGTACTCTTTAGCCGATTTTGATTAAAAGCTTATATACGCCCTAGGGGGAGCCCAATCTCTATTTAAATATAAAATTTCAACCTCCTAGCTCAATTCCTTCATGCTTAAAATTGAACACACACACACAGACACACAGACAGACCATGTCGCGAAAATCACTTTTTTGGATTCAGGGGACCTCAAAACGTGAAGATCCATCAAAATCTCGACATCGAATTTTTGACATGAATCCAATACTTTTATATTACATATATACATAGGTAAGAGAAAGTAAATTAAATTGAATATCCCCTAGCATTAAGAAAGAGACAAGAAGGGTGGTGGTAGGAGAGGCGGCGATGCGCTTGTGTGCATTCGGTGACTCGCCCTGTTGCCTTCAAATCTTCAACCGACACCCAACTTGTCGTTGTCGAGATTATACTTATACTACTACTATTATACCTATCAGACACACACATATACAAATTCACTCAATGGAAATATATTCCCCTTCTTCCGTTTCAAAGATAATTATTTAGACTTGTCCAAAAAATTTTTTTTTTTTTAATTTATTTTTATCCTACCCTCTCATCCTGGCTAGTTTATATAATTGTCAAAAATATTCCAATTTTAATCGGAAACCGAAATGGAAGCCAGGAGAGAGTTAAATAAAAAAATCTTTTATTTAATTTTTTACTTGCCGACGTATCGGTCATCTGTCACGACCTTCATCAGGGCAAATAATTGTCAACAATACAGGGTCTTAGGTATTTTTGATATTTACTGTAATCATATACAATTTCTTTTTACAATTTTTATATGTATATAAATTATCATTTACTTGATTGGGGTCTTGGATTCAAATCATATATATATGATTACAGTAAATATCAAAATACCCTAAGACCCTGTATTGTTGACAATTATTTGCCCTGATGAAGGTCGTGAAAGACGACCGCGTCGGCAAGTAAAAATTAAATAAAATATTTTTTTATTTAATCTCTCCTGGCTGCAAAGTTTCCATTTCGGTTTCCTGATTGGAATCTCCACAGCCATAACACATCCTAATTTTAAATTTAATGGATTTTTTTTTTGAATTAAACGTTAGGCACACAGCACACAACCTTCGGAAATCGAAAGTCGTGTTCTGTGCTTGTCACACCGTATTTTTTGTGTCAACATATATTTTATTTAGTTTCCGCCGATATATTAGAATTTTTTAACAGAGAAAAATATTTTGTTACTCATGGCCTCATATCTTTCCTATGAAGTACAAGAGTAAAGTGTGCTTCAAAAGATTTCACGGTCAAAATGAGAATATACATTTTAAAGAGCACCTAGCCCACGGGGCTTGGAGTAGTTGGTAGCGTGTCTACCTTCTATACCGAACGTCGCGGGTTCGGACCCCGGCAGTCCGATAATTTTGTTTAAGGCATTTGGATACCAAATGACTTAAAATAAAAATGCCTGGACCCCTATATGTATAATACTCATTAACGGATATCGTTTAAAGTCTTAAATGGCCTAAGTTGCCGAGAAGACTGTGTGAATGTGGGTGTGAATGAGAAAAAAGTGTGAATGTTTTAAAAAAAAAAGAGCACCTAAAAAATAATAGATTTATGAATTTTAATTAAAATCCTTTAAGCCCTATTATACAGGGCAACACTGATCCTGCAGCATGGGTTTTATTAAACAATTTTAAGTAATTTTGGACTGCTGAATACGAAAATAATAATATATTTGTTGAATTGACTCTACTTTTTGAGATAAAGGCAAACCAATTTATACTAGAAATTACATTATAGAAGAAGCAGATTATTTTTTAGGAACCGGCCGTAGTTTCGATTTCGGCTAACCGACACCTGAGTTTGAAAAGATGGGATGAGATTCGCATGCAAAAAGCGGAAAAGGTGCGGAAAAAATTTAGCCTAAAAAAAAGGTAAAATGATTTTCACGAAAGGGGAAAAAATTTTTCTGCAGGGCGAAAAAAATTTCAAAAAAAAAAAAAAAAAAAAAGGCAAAATGCTATGAATTTTTTATAGGAAATACAAGTTTCTATTTCGGCCGAAACTAAGATTGAAGCCGAAAATCTTGTTTCGGTCGGACCCATATTATTTTTTAAACCTTTTATTTTAAAATTATCAAATGATTTGAAACTAACAAGTAAGTAAGTGTTGTAAATAATACAAAGAAAGAAAAATAAAATTAATTATAAAATGGATTTCTTCAACGATGCGATTTGCTTTGGTGTTTTTGGTCCGGCTTATCATGAGAACCAGAGTCAATTCAAACAAAATTATTTATATAGCTTGAGTACTTCGTCATCTAAATTAAATTCATAAGTTTATGCCGCGGAAAATTTGTTGTTGTTGTTGTTCCCCTGTGTTATTAATTATTATACCAACCACAAATTTGTTAAATTTCATTTCGAAATTCGTTGGTCAAATATAGCGAGAACAGAGAATGGTGAAAAATTCAAAAAAAGACCATCTGTGTGTGATTGAATTATGTTAAAAAAAAAAAAAAAAATGAAAACTGAGAACATATATATCGTATAGTTGAGTTTAAGATTAACTTGGTCTGTTAAATTTGAGACGACTGGCACCTGTTGGAGTTGTTGAAGAGAGAGGAGAGAGAGAGAGAGAGAGTTCTCTTCCTTTGCGTTGACATTGGAGAGAGTATGCATTCCCCTTCCACCGCTCCCATACCCTAAACATAAATCGAGTATAAAACTCCCACTGTAGAAATCGAGTCAGCCACCCGTAACATGTTTGAGGGTCCCTCCCTTGAGAGAGAGAGAAAATCCTTCCGTCTGCCCCCCATGTGGGTCCTTTCATCGCAAGGGCTCTCTCTCCTCTGATTTAGACTTTTTTTTTTCTTTTTTATATTGTGATTCAATTTAACAGGCATTTTCATTAATAAATCCACTGACAATGATAAATTTATTTACAATTGTGCTTTTATTCATTTATTTGAGCGGGTCCCGAAGATAAACTCACTAAATTTATGTATTATGAGGTGCTGATGTAGAATGTAGGCTATGATTAATAATAAAAATATGGTGGGATTGATCACACAACTTTCTCTTAACTTCAGTAATAGAAAGTTGTGTTCGGTGCTTGCACACCAGATTTTTTGTGTTGACATATATTTTGTTTCCGCCGATATACATGTATTATTATTATTATTTTTTTTTTTTTTTTTTAATTTATTTAAGGCTTTTTTTTAACACCTTGGTATTTTTTTTTTTTTTTTTTTTTTTTAACACTCACTTTTTTTCTCATTCACACTCACACACACACATGCACACAGTCAACTCAGGCCATATAAGACTTTGACGATATCCGTTATTGATTAATATAAATACATATTGGGGGTCCAGGCATTCTTATTTAAGCCATTTGCAAGCGAACCTTAGCACAGAAGGCCAGCACGCTAGCCACTACACCAAGACCGGAGATTATGTATTTTTCTTTTTCTTAAAAAAAAAAAACTTTTTTCGGCTACATAGGCCATTTAGGGGTTATTTCTTTATTGGTATAATTTTTAATTACAAGTACCCGTTATCTACCGGGGGGGGGGGGGGGGGGGGGTTCCACACGCTGATTGCGATTAAAATTCAAAATTTATGTGGGAAAATATTTATATTTTGCTACCATGGCAACCATTTCTCCTATCTTTTCTATGAAGTACAAGAGTAGCCCCCGGGTTTGGCGTAGTAGGTAGCGTGCCTACCTCCTATACCAAACGTTCGGACCTCAGGTAGTCCGATGATTTTATTTAAGCCACTTGGATACCAGATGGCTTACAAAGAAATGCCTGAACCCCCAATAGATATATTCATTACAACGGTTATCGTAAAAGTCCTATATGGCCTGAGTTGCCGAAAGGACTATGTGAATGTATGTGTGAGTGCGAAAAAAAGTGTGAATGTTTTTATTAAAAAAAAACAAAAAAAAAACAATAATTGAACAAAATTTAGTTCATCTTCAACAAAGATAGAAATTTTCTAAGACCTTCAACGGCCTTGGTCATTGACTACTCTTTCATCTTATCAATTTTTTTTTTCTCTTCAAATCCTTTGACAGTTGAAAAAAATATATATATGAATGGAGAAATAAAATAAATAAAGTGTTTAGCTGGCAAAGGCCCAATACGAACGATTTGGACGATTGATTCAGACTGACTCAGAGAGCGAGAGAGAGATGAATGAAGAAATAACTAAGCAGAAATCCTCTCCCAAAAAAAGAATTACACACCCACACGCACACACAGACACACAGACACATATTCAATAAACGGATTAATTAATTAGACCTTCAGAGAGAAGTCTACAAATAAATAACAATGATGATTCATAGAGTGGTTGATTGAGGGCTCTCTCTCTCTCTCTCTCTCTCTCCTCTCCAGCGATTTGTCATCATATTTCGTTTGAAATGGCTTCATTCTCTATCGAATCAATTAAAGATACACGTCAGTGGATTTTGATTAGTTTAAGTGATCTAGTGTACAATCTATAATAGACATGGGAGTCTTTTTGAAATGGCAAAGGTTTAATAGCATCAAGAAATCAAAAAAAATAATTTTTTTGGAAAAATGGCAACGAGACATGAATGGCCTCAGATACCAAAAAAGGCAATAAATTAAAAAAAAAAAAATATTTTCTATCTACGAAAATAATTTCTCATTAAATAAAATAACATTGGATACCAATAAATAGGGTCCGGGCCTAAATGGCCTCTGATGCCGAAAAAGATCTTAAAACGAATTAAAAAAATAAAATAGCATTTAGTATATAAAAAGAATAATTGATTTGTGAGGTATATATGTCTTTGGGTCTGGAAGTATAATATTTTTAAGGTGGATTCAAAAAAAAAAATAAAGGGTCGGACTAAGCCGAGCGCACCCACTATTCAAGAAAAAAATATTGCCCCCCTCCCCCTAATTCACGTTTTGAGGCGCCCTGAACGAAAAGAGCTACGAGTTGATAATTTATTTATTTAAAAGAGGCAAAAATCAAGCTTTTAAATAAAATAGGCCAAAGAGTAGCTACTACTACTTTAACGATATAATTTTTTTTTTTTTTTTTTAATTCGCTTTAAACAATTTTGATTTATATTCATAATTATTAAAGAGGAGTTAAAAAAAAAATTCCAAGATATTTGCAGTTATGCCGTTCCAGACTGACGTTTCGGCCACTGGTCTAGGCCATCTTCAGAGTTGGAGGCGAGATTAAATGAAAATTACAACGCAACGTCAGCCTGGAACGGCATAGCTGCAAAATGTCTTGGAATTTTTTTTTTTAAACTCCTCTTTAATAATTGATTTATGAATTTTAAATAGAGCTAATTTTGAGAAAATTGAAAAAAAAAAAAAGAAATTATATCAAAAAAAAGTAGTATTCTTTGGTCTGCAAAAAAAGCTTGATTTTTCACCTCTCTTAAATATAAAATATCAACTCGTAGCTCTTTTCGTTTTTGCTTAATTATGAACACACAAAGACAGACCATTTTTTGGCAAGAATGCAATACTTTCTCTCTATATATTAACACAATCTGTAGGCCTATATACATATATACTGCGTTTCAATAAAAACGTAAAGACTTTGTTACTTCTTAAAAAGATTTGTTCAAATCTATCTTAATATAACTGAAATTTATTAAACATTTAATATGAAAATTTAACACAAAATCATATGATTTTAATAAATAATTAAAATGTAAATAAAACAAAAATGTCGAAATTTTTTTTATTAACGACAATCAAAATTTTAAAATGATCTTTCCATTTCAATTTTTTCTCTGAAATTTTATTGGAAATTCTTATAAAAACAAAATTTTAATTAATATCCAATAAAACATATCGAGATTATGTTGATTTGCTCCACAAATTAAAAATCGACATTTTTCTCTTTATTTTATTTAAATTGTATTCAATGGATTAAAATGATTTGTATTTGAGTTAAATTTACTTAGAAATGGATAAGATATTCCATATTAAATGTTTCTTAAATTAGAGAATCATTAAGGTAGATTAGAACAGGTATTCTTAAGAAGAAACAAAACGCACAGTGTATACAACGTAACAATCGGGCCTGAAACGTCAACAAAGAAGCCAATAAATAAAAGAAAATACTGATAACAGATCTCTACTATTCCTGATAAATAACACTAGTCAACAAATTTTTAAAAAATTTTTGCACCCGATACCAAAATAGGTGTTTTTTACTAATTTTGGTGTGCTGATTTCAAATCTGCAAACCAATATTTTCTATCACGTCAGGTTACTGAGATATGACATGGTCCCCAAACAGGGTCGAATGTAAATTAATATAAGCGGTATGAGCCAGTTTTATTATAAAAAAAATCTGGTGTGACTGGCGCACAGCACACAACTTTCTCTTACCTTCGGTAATCGAAAGTTGTGTACTGTGCTTGTCACACCAGATTTTTTGTGTCGACATGTATTTAGTTTCCGACAGTAGGGTACAATTGAATTCAAGATGTAAAATTTATAAGTATGGGAAAATATTTATATTTTGATACCATGGCAACCATTTCTCCTATCTTTTCTATGGAGTACAAGAGTAAAGTGGTCTTCAGAAGATTTCAATGACAAAATGAGAATATACATTTTATTGGAGAATCTAAAAAATAATTGATTTTTGAATTTAAAAAAAAATCGTTGGAGCAAATTTAGAGAAAATCGAAAAAAACTGAAAAAGTGCATCAGTAAAGTACTAGTACTTTTTGGTCGATTTTGTTCAAAAGCTTCGTGTCACGTCCCAGGGGGGTGCCTAATTTAAATACAAAATTTCAACCTCCTAGCTCTTTTCGTTCTTGAGATATTTTTTTCACAGACAGACAGACAGACCATGTCGCGAAAACCACTTTTTTGGATTCAGGGGACCTCAAAACGTGAAGATCCATCAAAATCTCGACATCGAATTTTTGACATGAATCCAATACTTTCTCTCATATATATATTACATATATACATAGGTAAGAGAAAGTAATAAACCAATAATTTACAATCAAAAATAAATTTTGCCACACATAAATTACACTTTTTTTTTAATTTCCTTTACTTTTGACTAATTCAAATTGAATTTGAACGTTTTTGTTAGGTTTCATTTAGATCATAACGCAGACGGCGAGCTTATTCATTTAATTTATCTTAGTTAATGATATTAAGAATATATATATACACACATACACATACATCCACATGGTTGATTCAAGCCAAGCAAACTTAAAAGATCAACATAAAGACAGATGTATGTGCCTGAGTGTGTGTGTGTGTGTATTGCGCAGCCTCTGGTATTCAAGCCACTGGAAAAACAAAGTCCATATGGCATAAAAGCTTCTGCTCAGAAAAACTCTACAAATAAATTACTGGAACCCTTTTTTTTTTTTTTTTGGAGCCACAACCGACCGCCCGTATCATCAAAAGAAATTATATCAAACCATCATGATCACTATATTTATCTCACTAGTTTTGATAAATAATATTTTATTATTATTTAAATTATAATCAATTTTACTTTCTCTTACCTCTATATATATGTTAATATATATAGAGAGAGAAAGTATTGGTTTCATGTCAAAAATTCGATGTCGAGATTTTGATGGATTTTGTTTTGAGGTCCCCTGAATCTAAAAAAATGGTTTTCGCGACATGGTCTGCCTGTGTGTGTGTGTGTCTATGTGTCTGTCTGTGAACAAAATATCTCAAGAACGAAAAGAGCTAGGAGGTTGAAATTTTATATTTAAGTTAGGCACCCCCATGGGACGTGACACGAAGCTTTTGAACAAAATCGACCAAAGAGTACTAGTACTTTACTGATGTAGTTTTTCAGTTTTTTTCGATTTTCTCTAAATTTGCTTCAACGATTTTTTTTTTTAATTCAAAAATCAATTATTTTTTAGATTCTCTTTAAAATGTATATTCTCATTTTGTGATTGAAATCTTCTGAAGACCACTTTACTCTTGTACTCCATAGAAAAGATAGGAGAAATGGTTGCCATGGTAACAAAATATAAATATTTTATAAATTTTACATCTTGAATTCAATTGTACCCTACTGTCGGAAACTAAAAACATGTCGACACAAAAAATCTGTTGCGACAAGCACAGAACACAACTTTCGATTACCGAAGGTAAGAGAAAGTTGTGTGCTGTGCGTGCGACCAGTCACACCGGATTTGTTATTTTAAAAAATATAAAATTATTCATTTGACAGTGCTCAGGGGGAGGAAATATCAAATAAAACAACTAACCTCCCTCTTTTCCCAGCAAAAAATTTCTGATTATTTTTTACTCAAAAAAAAAAAAAAAAAAAAAAAAAAAATTTATGAAACGTACTTAATTCAGAGCTTATTTTACGTATTTTTATGTTCTAGTCTAGTGATTCCCGAATTTTGATGAATATTTTACTCCTTATAACAAAACATTGTTCTACGGTGTCCCGCAGTTCACTACTGTATTCTAGTCGCTAATATTATCTTTATTTGTTTTAATATTTTTGCAACTATGGATAACTTATGTGTCATAAAGAAAAAAAAAGGAAATGATTAAATTAAAATAATAATTTTCATCCGGAAATCCTGTCATCATGCGATGCATCTCTTCGGGTCGATGGATTTTTTTTTCTCCAAAATCCTTATAATGGATTTTTCTCTTGAAAAAAAAAAAAAAAAGAATACTCTCACTTATTTATTGACTTCTCTTTTCTTTTTTTCATCTTAATGCATGTGTCTTTAAACTGTCGTAAAATTTATAAGTATGGGAAAATATTTATATTTTGATACCATGGCAACCATTTCTCCTATCTTTTCTATGGAGTACAAGAGTAAAGTGGTCTTCAGAAGATTTCAATCACAAAATGAGAATATACATTTTATAGAGAATCTAAAAAATAATTGATTTTTGAATTTTAAAAAAAATCGTTGGAGCAAATTTTGAGAAAAATCGAAAAAAACTGAAAAAGTGAATCAGTAAAGTACTAGTACTCTTTGGTCGGATTTTGTTCAAAAGCTTCGTGTCACGTCCCATGGGGGTGCCTAACTTAAATATAAAATTTCAACCTCCTAGCTCTTTTCGTTCTTGAGATATTTTGTTCACAGACACACACACACACACACACACACACAGACAGACCATGTCTGAAAACCATTTTTTGGATTCAGGGGACCTCAAAACGTGAAGATCCATCAAAATCTCGACATCGAATTTTTGACATGAATCCAATACTTTCTCTCATATATATATTACATATACATAGGTAAGAGAAGTAAAAATAGATAAATGAATTAAATAAATCTCATCATAATTTTAGCTTATGTCTCCAAATAAATATTATAAAATTCCCAATTAACTTTTAAAATATAAGATATCGTAAAATAGATAGGATATCGGGTGCACTCACTCAGAACTGTAGGTATAAAAGTATATCTCGAGGAATGATGCTTATTTCTGTTACTGTAGTGCTAACAAGAATATGGTAACCTAAGAAACGTGTGAAGGACTTGCTCGAGTTCAATACAACCGATCATTTTGCTGTAACTTGTTCGTTCTAGCTGTTATCCTGTCTATTTTTAAGTTTAAAAAGCTGCGGACCATGATTTTTTCAGAAAAATTAATATTTTCTGCTCAAATATGTGTGTAACATAGCTTGTATTTATTTCTTATACATAGTAGTTGTATTTTGCACGAAACGTGTTCTGTAAAATGTAAAATTTCTGTCAATAAAAAACAATAAGTAAATTAACAATCACTGTACGAGCACCAAGTATGACCATACCTGTATCTCCAAAACCTGACGTGATGGAAAATATTGGTTAACATATTTGAAATCAGCACACCAAAATTAGTAAAAAACACCTATTTTGGTATCGGGTGCAAAATCTTTGTTGACTAGTGTAATTTGATAAGTTTCAGCATTTTCACTATTTTTCCGCGTGATTTGTTTTTGTTTTTTTCATTTATAAAACACAACAAGGGATGTTTGTGGTATCAGCCTTTTCTTTTTTTATTAAATTTTAATATGACATAGCGAAAAATATTGATTAGATATACGTTGAATAAAAAGAAAGGGGATTTTATAAAAATTGATAAAATGATTCAGCGAGAAATGAACTGGGTGGGTTGGGGTTGCCTTCTTGGTGTGTCTCGTTTATTAAAAAAAGACAAGCTTCTTAAACGATAGATGATAAATCACCAGCCAATGACAATTCGCCCCTCTAGAGGAACCGATCAGCCAAAGATCCGTCCATTTTTTTTTTTAAAAGCTTCCTGTTTTTGGCCTTTCCACCCTCTCAAAAACTTTTATTTAATTAAAAAGTCTTAAATTGTTTTTTTTTTTTAAACAATTTATCTATTGATTTAATCTACTCAGTGTCCAGAAATTCATTAGATTGTTTAGATTAATGATTAATGAGAGAAATTGATGGGAGGTATTTGGTATCCAAATGGCTTAAATGAAATCATCGGACTGCCTGGGGTCCGAAACCGAGACGTTTGGTATAGGACGTAGGCACGCTACCTACTACGCCAAACCCAGGGGCAAAAGAAAATTATTATAATTTAAAAAAACTTATACAAGATAAAATATATCCACATATTAAATCACAAAAGAGATATTTGAGCATTTCTTACAATAGCCATCTCCACAAAAACCTAAAAGACACCTTACAAACACACAATATCGGCATAATCACCCAAACTCCGCAAACTCTAGCTAACTTTTTATTAAACAATAAGCCTAAAAACAATAATCTACAAAAAAGTGGAATTTACCAAATTTTCTGCAACAATTGCGATTTTAGCTATATAGGGATGACGACACGAAACGTAAATATTAGATTCAGAGAACACACGAGAAATAATCCTCCGTCTGCACTAAGCACACACTTGACTACATACAATCACACAACAACCATAGAAAATGTCAAACTTTTACATCACGACTCAAATTTCTACAAACTTCTCATGTTGGAAAAATATGAAATAATCAAACAAAAAATCGAAGGTAAAAATCTGTTAAACGAATATACCGATTTTCCTGAATATCACATTTTTAAAACACTGGTGCCTTTTACTAAAAAAACTCGGCTTTAAGCCATTTGGGCACCCTACATGAACGCGTGGTTCTTCCTTAACACTGCATTCCAACAAGAAATATCCTAAATTGGCGAAACTTAGGGTCTCCAGCCTATCTGGTGCACTTGCTTCTGGGGACCTGGTACAAATGAATAGGGTGCAGGGGCTGCAGCGACCGGTTATTTATAATTTTAACAATCTCTTTCAAAATATATGAACTGAGGATGATTATCCTGTTCATTTAAATTTCACAAAAAATATCGGCCCGTGGGACTCGTGCGTTTGCTTTATTCTAACTGGCTAATATAAAAATTCCTCGTATACTCTACAAATGCGTGATTGTCTTACACTAAAACTGTACTCCAGTCTATGTCAGTCTGCTTTCATTCCCCAGAAGCAAGTGTCTCCAGATAAGCTGAAGTTCCATTCCCGGAGACCAGAGGCTATAAAAACTATAGAGTAGCAGCAACATGTTGTTCACAAATTATCATGTTGTATTAGCAATAAATGTCGTTTAGATAAGAGCAATCCATTGACCTTCGTTAATTTCCCCCTCTGCCCGACTCTAATTGTGTTTACCAACCGAAACCGTCCCTTCTTCAGCGATCCAGAACCTCACACCCTAATTTTCAACCCTTGATGTCATTACATGCGATTACACCGGTTCTAAATGAAAATTAACGTCTCAGGAAGGATTTTTTTTTATTTAGAGGGAGGGGGGGGGGACTTCCTTCATCTTGAGACCCTTCTCAATGACAGGATACTCTACAACTCGAGTAAAATGACAGTGAGTTAAAATAGTATTAAAAAAAAAAAGAAAGAAAGAAAAATCTAAGAGGTGCTAGAGAGAGCGAGAGCGGAGCTACCTCGTTTTTTTTTTTTGTTAACGTTTGTTAAGTAAATAAACTTGTTTCAGAAAAAGGGGAGAGAAAATTATTTCAAGAGTTCTAAATTAAAACCCTAAATTCGTTTGAAATTTTAATAATAGGCTACTCAGATTACATTTTGTATTTTTGTACTTTGTACAGGTGTGTGTGTGTGTGTGTGTTGGAATTGTTAAATTACTATGTTAAAATTTCAATTAATGCGTCCTCTCCCCCTCACTCTCTCGTTTTTACTTTCTTCTTACCTATATGTATATATTAATATACATATATAGAGAGAGAGAAAGTATTGGATTCATGTCAAAAATTCGATGTCGAGATTTTGATGGATCTTCACGTTTTGAGGTCCCCTGAATCCAAAAAAGTGGTTTTCGCGACATGGTCTGTCTGTGTGTGGGTGTGTGTGTGTGGGTGGGTGGGTGTGTGGGTGGGTGTTTGTGTGTTCAATTTTAAGCATGAAGGAATTGAGCTAGGAGGTTGAAATTTTATATTTAAGTTAGGCACCCCCATGGGACGTGACACGAATAAACACCTCCCGGGAGCGTGAAAATAAGCTTTTAATCAAAATCGGCCAAAGAGTACTAGTACTTTACTGATGTATTTTTTCAGTTTTTTTTCGATTTTCTCAAAATTTGCTCCAACGATTTTTTTTTTTTTTTAATTCAAAAATCAATTATTTTTTAGATGCTCTTTCAAATGTATATTCTCATTTTGCAATTGAAATCTTCTGAAGACCACTTTACTCTTGTATTTCATAGGGAAGGATAGGAGAAATGGTTGCCATGGTAACAAAATATAAATATTTTCCCATCTTATAAATTTTACACTTGAATTCATATGTTCCATACTGTCGGGAACTAAATACATGTCGACACAAAAAATCTGGTGTGACAAGCACAGAACACAACTTTCGATTACCGAAGTTAAGAGAAAGTTGTGTGCTGTGCGCCAGTCACACCAGATTTTTTTAGATGCGGAGAATAAATTTACTAGTCAAAGGGTATCCACATTCTCTCAATTTTTTGTTCTGAATTGCCTCAATAATTTTGAAAGAATATTTTAGCTGAAATTAGGAGATTATTAAGCGAATGGAGAAATAAACTGGAGAGAATTTTTAAGACAGAAAATTCTTTTCATTAATTGAATCGTTTATTTGAGAAAGGGGGGCACATATCACATTTTAAAAAATTTTACAGGAGAAACAAAAAACTTTTTTATCTAAAAAAAAAATTAAAAAATTAGATCATTTCAATGATTTGTCTTACAGATGATTATGAAATACATATTTTACATAAGTTTCAGATTTTTAAATTGTATGGTGTAACCTGCATGAATTTTTTTTTTTTGTTATGGACTTGTGCCCTTTCTGCATTAAACAGAGTAAAAAGGACTATTTAAAACATATTTTTAAAGATATAAGTGGTTTATTGATAGAATACAGTGGGGGTGTGTGTGTGAGTGTGAATGAGAAAAAAGAGTGAGTGTTTAAAAAAAAAAAAAAGTAAAAAATTACTGAAAATCTAGATTTTTCTAAAGCCTTATGAAAAAACAACTTTAATTTTAATAATTAAATTTCTCAATTGAAAAATAATACAATTTTTTTTTCTTTTGTACACTAACAATAAGAGCCAAAAAACTTTTATTGTAAAAAGAAAAATGTAAAATCGATTAGAAGACGATATTCAAAATACTGTAAACGTTACAAATACCACAGTGTATAAAAATTGTACGACAAAAATCGAATAAAGAATTTGAAAATTGCGTTGTATTTTTTTCCTTTGCAAAAAAATTAAAAAAAAAAACATAAAGGACGTAAATTCTTTAACATTTCACCCTGTTACGCAATAGTGTGTTAAGCGCAAAAAAAAAATTACAAATTGAGTTAAGCAGGGAATATTGTTTCAAATGCTATAATTAATTGTATTTTTTATGAAATATGTCCTAAAAAAATTTATATTTAATGTTACTTGCATAAGTGACAAAAAAAATTATATATGGACCCTGTTACGCAATAGTGTGTCAAGCGCCAGTTACCGAGTTTTGAGAAAATCAACATTAAAGTTTTTTGTTTTCATTGGATTATACATATATAATTTTTTTTTTTTTTGTCAATTATGCAAGTAAAATTAAATATAAATTTTTTTAGAACATATTTAAGGTTGTTCGGATAGTACATCGTAAGTCATAATAGAATCTAAATTTTTTTTTAAATAAAATTAAAAATTTGAATGCCAAAATTCCTTATTATAATTTAGTCGTGACCTATCATAGTTTATAATTGGATTAAGTTAATAATTTAATTACCAAAAATAATAAATGAATGACTTTCGACTTGAGTAGTTTTTCACGTAATATAGAACTGGCAACATTGCATTCATCAACTATCTATTTTAAATCTTAAACGCCTTAAATTTTATTTTATTTAATATATTACAATGTTTAATGCAAATCAGTTTTAAACACAATGGACGATTTGCGAGAAAAAATATTGTAAAATTGAAAAAAAAAATGTAACTGACATAGAGATAAGACACTTATGTTATGCGACGTTGCCAGGCTGGTCTGACTCTCGAGAATTCATTATTTTTAAATATTAGCGACTGTCATTTTGGAGAATTTTTTGACTTTCTTGTTAAAATATCTTTAAAAGCGGTCGGCAGAAACTTTTTGGTTTTATTTTTAACGAATTCCTCGGAAGTGAATTAATAAAATGTAAAGTTTTTTGTTTTTTGTATCATTTGCACAGATGCCTATATAATTCGATATGTGTGCGTTTCGTCGATATTCCCCATAGGCTACATGTTAAATTTCAATTTTTTAAAAATTAATTACACGATAACCCTGTGTCAGATCTGCTTCAAAATTTTATTTTATACGTATTTGATAGTGATTAATAACATATTAAAAAAATTAGCTTTTAATCTACTCAAGTGCTTTAATGTCCGAACAACCTTAATAAAAAATATTATTATTTGAAACAATATTCCGTGCTTAACTCAATTTTTAATTTTTTTTGGCGCTTGACACACTAATGCATAACAGGGTCCATATAATCTAATCAAAACAATGTAAATCAAAAAAAAACTTTTTAATGTTAATTTTCTCAAATCTCGGTACCTGGCGCTTGACACACTTATGCGTAACAGGGTCCATATAGTTCAGGTCCCATAATTCTCAAAAGAAAATTGCATGTAGTTGTTGAGCAAATTGTCAATAGGAAAACAACGTTTCGATTGACTGATGGAAGAAAGAAATGGAAGGAAGGAAACTCCTCGATGCTAGGCAGCCCACAAGACAAATCACATTTTTCAATCAACTGAGAATGATGACAAAGACAATACAATCTGATTATTAAATCGAGTTAAATTCTGTCTTCCCTTAAAAACATAAGCACTCTCTCATCAAAGAATTGGAAAAAAAATAATATATATTCCTTTGATTTATTTAAAAATCACCTGACCAACAGCTGTATCAAAAGAACAGACAGACAGCTTTCACCAAAAATATTCCTCTAATTATGGAGAGATGAGTTGTTGTTGTCGTTTTTGTTACCTGATGATGCCGGTTTGGGATGAATCTCGTCTCGGCCACATTGGCAGCAAAACGGGCTTGTTTTCTGCCAGGAGTGGTCGATTCCGGGACCCCAAGGTCGTTGTTGCCCGTGAGTAAATCGCCATAAAAATCGACCGGTTCTACGGTACTTGCATAATAATCATCATCGTAGGGGGTTTCGAGCTCCATTTCAGACGCCACGACTGGCGATCTGTAAATAAAAAAGAAAATATTAAATGAGTAATTAGTTAAATTTTACAATAAGTTCACAGTAGCCGGAAGGGTAAAAAAAGAATAAATTATTTGTTTTTGGGAGAGGGGGCGGAGCTCTATATGCTTCCCCCTGAATATGCCACTGTCTATATA
>JAKCPI010006646.1:0-27757 GCA_023213315.1 Euborellia annulipes | reverse complement strand
TTAGCTCTCCCTCTTCAATTTCACTCTCGTCTTCAACTTTTACCTCACCTTCTTCAATTTCTCTCTCGTCTTCATCTTTTAGCTCTCCCCTTCAATTTCACTCTCTTCTTCAACTTTACCTCACCTTCTTCTATTTCGCTCTCGTCTTCATCTTTTAGCTCTCCTTCTTCTATTTCGCCCTTGTCAACATCCTTTAGCTCTCCCTCTTCAATTTCACTCTCTACTTCATCTTTTAGCTCTCCCTCTTCAATTTCACTCTCCACTTCATCTTTTACCTCACCTTCTTCTATTTCACTCTCGAAATCATCTTTTAGCTCTCCCTCTTCAATTTCACTCTCTACTACATCATTTAGCTCTCCTTCTATTTCATTATATTCCTTTAACTCTCCTTCTTCAATTTCCAAATCTATCTTGTCCTCTTCAGTTGGATGATCTTTTCGAAAATCGTTATCCATTTTATAGATCAATTTCTGAAATTAAAAACAAATCCATTTAGCTCTGAGAGAATAACTAATATATCTTTAAGTTTATTTTAATTTTATTTTATCTTAGAATATTTATTTAAGATTAATAAAAAAGTCCAAATTCTCCATTGTTTTTAAAAATTTTAAATAGAGACATGCCTGTGCCTAAAGTTTTATATTCAATCAAACCTTTTAATAAAAAAAAAAAACAATTTGAGGAAATTTATTTTGTAGTTCTGTTTATGGATTCTTTCATATGGATTGGTAATTAAAAAATAGGGTGTAACTGGTCGCACAGCACACAACTTGCTCTTATCTTTGATAAAAGAAAGGTGTGTAGGCCTACTGTGCTTGTCACACCAGATTTTTTGTGTTGAGATATATTTAGTTTCCGCCAATATATTAGTATTCAAGATGTAAAATTTATAAACATGCAAAAATATTTATATTCTGTTAGCATTTCTCCTATCCTTCCTATGAAGTAAGTATAAGAGAAAAGTGGGCTTTAAACAATTTTGAGAGCAAAATGAGAATGTATATTTGAAAGAGAATCTAAAAAATAACACTAGTCGACAAAAATGAACTTTTTTTCTTTCACAAGAATAAAGATATGAAATTCTAGAAGTATTTTTCATGCTGAATTCAAATATCATTTCAGTTTTGCCCCATCAGGCACAATTTTAGAGAAATAGAGCAAAATTGATTTTAATAGAAAATGTGCTCTAAAACGGCTTTTATTTAGAATGTACAAATTATTTTTAACGCGACACCCCGTAAAAATATACAGATAGAATACATATAAATTTTAAGTTTCATCCCAATCGGAGGTCATTTAGACGTGCCGCAAACATCTTAAAGTTTTAAAAAATCAAAATTTTCAAGATTTTTTTTGCTTTGGTCACCCCTAATACAATTTTAGATATCCCTGAATGCAAAAAACATATATGTACGATATTCTATAGTTCGTTGGCTTTCTAAAAATCATACATTCGTAAAAATCTGTTAATTATTAACGAAATTATGAACAAAAACGTCAGCAAATTTTTCTTTGCTGACGTTTTGTCCAGTGAATGTACATGTGTTTTTTCACACATGTACATTCACTGGACGAAAAAATGGACTTCCTTTTCTTTTTCAAGTATAAAAAAAGATATGAGATTCTAGAAATATTTTTTCTTAAATAATATTTAATAAAGTTAGTGCCCTTGAACCTATGCTCAGAGAAGATACATTAGCTTCTCGTGGACAGGGTTCAAGGGCGGATCCAGAGGTGTTTCTCGGGGGGGGGGGGGGGGGTAATTTGGAGTGACTCGTCGCACAGCACACTATTTTTTCTTAATTTCAGTAATTTAAAGGCGCATTCTGTACTTGTTTGCCAGAATATAAATACAAATCAAATTTTTAAGTATTAATTTTTAAAATTTTACATGAAAAATACATTTTTTTGCAAAAAAAAAAGGTATTTTTTCAAATCTCAGGGGGGGTAATTACCCCCTTTACCCCCCCCCTTGTATCCGCCCTTGACAGGGTTCGCTTTTTAATTCAATTGAAGTCCATTTTTTTTTTCGACCAGTGAGTGTACTTGTGTTTTTTCTTTGATGACGTTTTATTAATAATTTCGTTAATAATTAACAGATTTTTACGAATGAATGATTTTTAGAAAGCCAACGAACTATAGAATATCATAAATATATGTTTTTTGCATTCAGGGATATCTAAAATTGTATTAGGGGTGACCAAAGCAAAAAAGTCTTGAAAATTTCGATTTTTCTAAACTTTAAGCCGTTTGCGGCACGTCTAAATGACTTCCGATTGAGGTGAAACTTAAAATTTATATGTATTATAAATACCTGAATATTTTTACGGGGTCCGGGGTTAAAAATAATTTGAAAATTCTAAATAAAAGCCGTTTTAGAGCCCATTTTCTATCAAATTCTATTTTGCTCTATATCTCTAAAACTGTGCCTGATGGAAAAATCCTAACTACATATCTGAATTCAGAATGAAAAGATGCACTAGGCTCACTAATCAGATTTCTTGTGAAAAAAACCTTGTCGACAAGTGTAATTATTGTACATCTACTAACACTGATCCAACTTTATACAATAGAATCCATAATTTTAAATCAATTTAATAATTTTATTTTAAGAATTTGTGAAATATCGTTAGCTGCCTGAAAAGAAATTTCTAAAATTTAAATTAAAAAGAAAATTGTAATTGCTCACGTGATAATTGAAAAAAGTTGTTGTATTCAAGAAGATGGTTGAACAGAAGAATATCTAAATTATCTACAAGATTCTGTAGTCACTAAATCGAAACTGATCACATGTGGGACTCACATGAACCTTTTAAGGGATTATTTCCCTCCAAGTACACATGAAGGGAGGAGGAAATATCTATTCAAAAATTTCTTAAAAGGCCAAGGAAAAGGGAAATAAAAGACACGCAAAACTTTATTTTTAAATTTTTCAAATAAATACAGCTTGTTATATTGTCTCCCGAGGTCAGATTATTTTAAATTTTAAGGCTTTCAACTAAGGAGACGTTAAATCCTTTGAGATCACAATAGCTTTGTTCTATTAGTGAATGCCTCATTTATGCCCATTAGCAAAAGGTCTTCTAGTTAGGTAGAAATATTTGGATTAGTCTCGCCAAACTGAATATTATTTTTGTTTCTAAAATACAAAATATTTTTTTTCAAGGAGAAACGATTACAGGTAAAAATAATAATCGGTAAATTTTCGATGACAAAGTGTAAAAGATTTCTCAGCTTTAGTCCAATCTCCCTGGAGAAATTTAGAAATTAAAATAAAATTTTAGCTCTCGGGCTTGTGTAGGGGTTCATTTGGATACCAAATGGCTTAAATAAGAATGCCTGGACCCCTAATAGATAAATTATTTAATAACGGATTTCGTCTAAAGTCTTATATGGCCTGAGTATAGAGAGACAAAGTATTGTTTTCATTCAAATTCGATGTCAAAATTGCAACCCATGATTAAAGAATGCGGGCGGGTCCGAGTCAGATAGTTGGAGCCTCTGCAAGGTCATTTGGGTTGACCACCCTGGTCTAAACAATTTTCAAAATCCTTTCAAATAAATAGAACAAAGAAAAATCCGTCTGCCACTCACAGTAGAAAAAGTTTGAACAGACCAAAGAAACAAAAGGCTTAACTTTTGAAAAAAAGAAAAATATAAGATAACCCGAGTCGAAATCGAACGCCTGGTTTGAGTCTACAAAACCTCAGAATTTAATTGTTGTCTAAGTAGACTTAACAGAATCAAACTAGGATTTGAAAGCATGGTTTCTATGGAAATTTTATAGTCTGGTTTGGTTCTAACAAGTCTACTTATGTCCCCTTTTGACATGTTTAGACTCAGACCAGGTATTCGAAATACTAGTTTAAGTCTACCAAATCTACTATTACGACCAGCAGTACTGAATGCTGGAATCCTAGTTTAGGCCTATAAATTCTCATTTAAAATTTGTTTATATACATATATACAGAGTGACAAAAAAGTTCTGATAATTTTGTTAGATTAGCAAAGAGGTATGCTTGTTTTTTGGCAATGAGAAAAATATCTTTTAGAGTGTTTTCTTCAAATATTTCGAAGACATTTAATAGCACTTCACCGCTGATGAAGAAGTGCTATTAAATGCCATCGAAATATTTGAAGAAAACACTCTAAAAGTTATTTTTCTTATTGCCAAAAAACAAGCATAGGCCTACCTCTTTGCTAATTTATACAACTTGGCACTCCACATTCGAAATTTTTTACTTTCTCTTACATCTATATATGTTAATATATAGAGAGAGAAAGTATTGGATTCATGTCAAAAATTCGATGTCGAGATTTTGATGGATCTTCAAGTTTTGCTCTTCATTTCGCTACAATTAAATTCTTAAATAAAAGGAAAATCAAATTAAACTTTAAATAAAATATTTTTTGTTTAAATATCAATTTTCTTTAATTTGAGAATAAGATAACATATATTTAAAATATTTTAAAAATTCGAAATGCTCTTCGTGTCGATTTCAATATTTCTGGAGATTCATTACTGAAATTGTTTTAAAGAAAATATGGATGTAAAAATGAGTTTCCATCTCTAAAATAAATCACATTAATTTTTATCTTGACTGTATATGTAGGCCTATACCATCAGCTATCACGTGTGGAAATATTTTTCTTTTCAGTAAGAACTTCATTTAGTTCTCTGGAAATGTGAAAATTATATAAATTAATTTTATAAATTTATAATCTTTTTTAATTTGTCTTCTTACCTTTCAAAATGACATGAATGGCCAATGTTCCTTGTATTCATTTATTAAAATTAAAGTGGCTTCTTCAGGCCAATGTGTTTTTACAACTAAAATTTATAATGAATATAATTGAAAAAATTAAATGGAATATAAGATTACATATATATAAAAAATAAAAATAAAAATAAAAATAACAGCTAACCTTATCATTTTGTTTTGGCTTGTTTTTATAACGTTGACCCTTAAATAAATAAAAATAATTAATAATAATAAAGAAAATTAATGAAAAAAATGAAAATAAAACTTAAAACTTACTTCTTTTTTATCGATAATAAATCCAAATATCCAAGGAATGAAAGAAAATGAAAGGTGGTCATCTATTAAAGCTTTGGCGCTGAGATCGCACTGTTTTTAATTTTTACCCGAGAGGATTAGAAGGTTCAAACCAGTACTTCCCGAGACAAAATCGAACGCCTGGCTTGAACCTTTTAGTCCTCAATTGAAGACTGCAAGGTTCAAGCCAGGCGTTCAAGTACTGGTTTGAACCTTCTAATTCTCGTGGCAGGTTTAGTAGGCTCAAGCCAGGCTTTCAATTTTGACTCAAATACTGGTTTGAACCTTCTAATTCTCCTGGTAGGTTTAGTAGGCTTTAACCAAATTTTAATCCTATCAAATAACAAAGGAATTAAGGACTATAAGGTTCAAACCAGGCGTTCAAGTACTGGTTTGAATCTTCTAATTCTCCTGGTAGAATCAGTAGGCTTTCACAAAATTGTAAATAAATAACATCCCATCAAATAACAAGGGAATTCAGGACTAAAAGGTTCAAACCAGGCGTTCGATTTCGACTCGGGAACGTTTAATGACCTGTCTGGATAAAACATAAATGCTGTGCAAAATATAAATTCTGCCAGTACTCTTTGCAATTAATTTGCATTTTAGGGATGATGAATTTATCAACTCTAGAGACATCAAATAATTATCCAAAAAATAATATTAACAGTTCAGCCTATTGAACTAATAATATTAATGCATTGTCACACAGCACACAACTTCGGTAATCAAAAGTTGTGACCTGTGCTTTCACACCAGATTTTTTGTGTCGACGAATATATTTAGTTTCCGACAGTATGGTACATTCGATTTTCTAGATGTAAAATTTATAAACATTGGAAAATATTTATATTTTGTTACCATGACATCCATTTCTCCTATCTTTCCTATGAAGTACAAGAGTAAAGTGGTCTTCAGAATACTTCAATGGCAAAACGAGAATATACATTTTAAAGAGAATCTAAAAAATATTTGATTTTTGAAAAACATATAACAAAGTATTTATTAATTTAAATAAGCGAAAAATGTAGGTACCGCCGGGAGTCGCACCACGGATCCGTCGATTTCCTCTCAATAGGGCCTTATTTAAAATAATAAATACTTGGTTATATGTTTTTCATAATTTCTTCAACAATTGAACCAACATACGATATATATAAATAGTTATTGATTTTTACTTTCTCTTACCTATATATATATATATATGTTAATATATAGAGAGAGAAAGTATTGGATTCATGTCGAAATTTTGATGGATATACACGTTTTGAGGCCCCCTGAGTCCAAAAGTGGTTTTCGCGACATGGTCGTGTCTGTGTGTGTGTTCAATTTTAAGCATGATGGAATTAAGCTACGAGGTTGAAATTTTATATTTAAGTTAGACACCTCACTGGAGCGTGAAAATAAGCTTTTAAACAAAATCGGGCAAAGAGTACTAATACTTTACTAATGTACTTTTTCAGTTTTTTTTCGATTTTCTCAAAATTCGCTCCAACTATTTTGATTACAATTAAAAAATCAATTATTTTTTTAGATGCTCTTTCAAATGTATATTCTCATTTTGCTCTCAAAATTGTTTGAAGCACACTTTACTCTTGTGCTTCATAGGAAAGATAGGAGAAATGGTTGCCATGGTTACAAAATATAAATATTTTCCCATGTTTATAAATTTGACATCATAAATTCTAATATATTGGCGGAAACTAAATATATGTCGACACGAAAAATCTGGTGTGACAAGCACAGAACACAACTTTCGATTACCGAAGGGAAGAGTGTGCTGTGCGCCAGTCACACCAGATTTTTTATTATTTCTAATTTGAGAGATTTAATTATTAAGCTATAATTAATTGGCTTTGATTTTTCCTCAACACACGATGACATCCTCTAAATGAGTGCAATAAGAAATTGCAGGCTACAGATTTGCGTTCTAGGGTATGGAAATGGTAAAAAAAAGAGGAAAAAGTTTACATTTAGGCAATTTTATTTTTTACAATTAAGTACATACAAACAAATAAATAAATAATGTTCTAAAACATAAATATGCAAAGACCACTTAAGTATATCTTTAACGATCACAATTGGGATATTGTCTCTGCATCACATGTATAAAGAAAGGACCTGTGAATAAAAACCAGCATTCAAGGGACTTCTCTCACATCAATGAGAGCATCGGATGCTTTTTTTCCGGTCCTTTCGTTATATCGTTATTGTCGCTGAATGTCCATATAGCCTCTGATACCATCCCGATATAAAACTCCTCGGAAAAGAACGCAGAGGAGCAAATAGGATGATCTGGCTTCACATAGTCAAGAACGACCTAACCGAGAATGGCTTGTCGGAATCAACAGTTTTGGGTAGGGGGGCGTGGAGAGGTAAAGTAATGACCGCCGGGGTCGTCCTGCGCGAATCCTCAGGCGTAGAACGAAGAAGAAGTTCTGATTGAACAATATATTCCCTCTTTATGAGCAAGACTTTGTTCTGGCTACAAATGACCTTAATATATTTAGAATTGACGTCTTCTTCTTTTCCTTGCATTTTTTCTTCAATTTCTACCTCAGGAATCTCTTGATGAAGACCTCGAGACATTTTAAAAATGAATTTCTGAAATAAAAAACAAATTCAATTAGACCTGAGAAAATAACTCAAAAGTGCATTTCATTTAAATAGATGCATGTAAATCTTAGCCAATTCTGTTCGTAAATCCTTTAGTATGAATCAGGAAGGCCATTAAAAATGTTTTGATTTTTAATTTGTATTTCCTAGCTGACGAGATGCACTTCTATATCGTTTCGGCCATAGCCTTCATCAGAGCTATATAATTAGAATTAAATACACGCTGGAGATGCGCATCTCGTCATCAATTAAATTAAAACCAACGATCTGAATAATAAACATTTAAAAATCAAAACATTTTTATCAATAATTCCTTCTGAAAGGATCCACGAACAGAACTAGCTAAGAAATATTCTCAAATTCTTACACTAAAAAAAAAACAATGTTTTATACAACTTTATATTTTATTGTAGAAAAAATAATATATTTTTTTCATTTCAAGAATTTGTGAAATCTCGTTAGTTGGTTAAAAAGAAATTTCTAAAATTTAAATTGAAAAAAAAAAAAATCAAGAAACATTGATAGAAAATGTAGAGAGATTAGAAGAAATAAATAAAAATATTGTATCTACTCACGTGATAATTGGAAGGAAAGCTGTCTAAATGTTCAAGTCAGTAGAAGAACTAAATCGAATGTGATCACTTGTGGGCCTCACATGAACCTTTTAAGGGATTCTCTCCCTCCAAGGTACTTGAGGGGCGGAGGAGGAGGAGGAGTGGAGGGGGAACGAAACGAGTTCTCATTGGTCAAAATATTCCAAGTTTGGCAAGTTTGAAGTTTTTGATTATTTAATTGTTTTTTAAAAAGAAAATGAAAATTTTTATTGGAAATATTCTAAGTTTGAACAATGAAAGTTTCCATTTAAAAATATATAATATTTTTTTAAAAAGAATGAAATAATCGCAAGTAGGAAACGTATGGTTGTGACTTAATAATGTCCCTCACTGTACATCTCGTTAAAATTAAAAATCAAAACATTTTCCCGCCCTAATTGCATATGAAAGGATGCACTAAAAAATATTCTCAAAATTCTACAATAAAAAAAAAACAATTTTTTAACAACAGCTACTTCACAAATTGTCATCTTAAAACAATTTTTTATCCAAACTTATATTTTGTAGAAAATAAAATTTGCAAATTAAAAATAAAATTTCATTTTTCATTTAAAGAATTTGTGAAATCTCGTTAAATGGTTGAAAAAAAATTTCTAAAATTTAAATTAATAAGAAAATTCAAGAAATATTGATAGAAAATGTAGATATATTAGAAGAAATAAAGAAAACACTGTATCTACTCACGTGATATTTGGAAGGAAAGCTGTCTAAATGTTCAAGCCACTACAAGATCTAAATCGAATGTGATCACTCGTGGGACTCACTTGTGGGATTCTCTCCCTCCAAGGTACTTGAAGGGAGGAGAAGGAGGAGTGGAGGGGGAACTAAAAGAGTTCTCATTGGTCAAAAGATTAGAAAGTGGGACAAGTTTGAAGTTTTTGATTATTTAGATTTTTTCTCATATGATTAATAATAAAACATCAACAAAATTTTAATATTAAGTAAATTCCAAAGCATATAAATTTTTCGGATAATTTTTTTATGCATTGGATTTTTATTATTTGGTAGTTGGCAATATCATATGTTTTTTGTAATATCGGTATTTCTGTTATGGAAACATCAAGTTTTGAAATTAGAAGTGGTCGATTATAGAAAAAAATATTCTATTAAACAAAGTTATTCAACATTTCTCAAAGTTTTTGTTATAGAGAGGTCGGCTCATAATTTTTAAAATTTTATCGACAGGGAATTAAAATCAGTTTAAATATTAAAAAATTTTATGTGTTTATATGAACATATCGCGTTAATATATATATAAAATGTGTTTATATTTGGACTAAACATTTTTTTAAATAAAAAGAGTAAAACTCCTTCCTCTTTTAAAATGAATAGAACAAAGAAAATCCATCTGTCTTTTAACGACTCAAAGTACAAAAGAACAAATTTGTACCCAAAAAACAAAAGGCTTATCCCAGGTAGAAATTCAACCTTAAAATTAGCTAATATTAAGCTAATTTTCTAAGTTTAAGCTTAAAATTAGCTAACAAAATTAGCTTAGTTTAAGCTTATTTTGTAACGCTTTTCTAAGCTAGCAGCAAGCTTACCGAATTAGCTTAAAATTAGCTAAAAAAACTAGCTAAAAATAAGGTTGTTTTGTTAGCTTAAAATAAGCTTGAAATTAGCTTAAAATAAGCTTAAAATTAGCTAACAAAACTAGCTAAGGGCAAGGTTGTTTTGTTAGCTTAAAATAAGCTTGAAATTAGCTTAAAATAAGCTTAAAATTAGCTAACAAAACTAGCTAAGGGCAAGGTTGTTTTGTTAGCTTAAAATAAGCTTGGAATTAGCTTAAAATAAGCTTAAAATTAGCTAACAAAACTAGCTAAAAATAAGGTTGTTTTGTTAGCTTAAAATAAGCTTGGAATTAGCTAACAAAACTAGCTAAGGGCAAGGTATGGTATTTTGAGTTAAAAAAAAAGTATTTGCAAAAAATAAAATTTTTATTTAAAATATTTTTCCAACACAAACAAAAGATATAAAATACATATATATGGACCATTTATTTTGAAAGTGGTGTAAGTCCACTTTTTACAAAAAATGAGAAATCACATAATTTATCAATATATATTTATTTTTAAAACATGCAGTTAATAAATCACCATGTTATATTCTTTATGAAACCAAGCACTTAGCACTGGACCTAAAAATCTAAAAAAAAAATATTTAATCATTTAACCTTATTTCTTATTTATTTTATATGTAATAAATATACTTACATAAATGATGAATAGCGTCTTTCAGGGGGGGGGGGGGCAAAAGAGATATTTAAAAAATTAGTTTGCACCCCTCGAATTTTTAAAACACAAATTTAAATTCAAAAAAAAAAATTCACGATCCTATCAGGCCTAAAGTTTAGAGTAGACTAACCTGACCAAAGCTGCCTGTGTCCACTCTAACTGTAAATTCTTTTGTTTACAAATGCTTCCTTTTTTGGGTTTTTCCAGGTAGGCAGGAGGTCTTTTTTTTTAAATTATAAATAAAAGAGTTAAAATTCAAGAATAATATTAGATTACTATTTACACTCATTCTAAGTAATTAAAAAATTCATTATTTAAATTTTATTTCACATATACTGATACTCTGCCAAATTTATATTTATTAAGAATAATTATTCAAAATGATTTTTCTCAAATTAAAAATTTTTTTATATACATTTGATAGAAGAGCAGGTGCTATGGAGGGGGGAGGGGGTTTGCCTGCGGCCCTGGTCAGTACCTTAAGATAAAAGTAATTACTTATTCGAATACAATACAACCTTATAGTATCAATGGAATGTAAGGTTGCTTTAAGCTAGATATCCAAGATAAAAACGAACCTTGAAATTAGCTTAGAAAACTAGCTAAAAACAAGCTAATAATAAGCTAAAAACAAGCTAAAAATAAGCTAAAAATAAGCTAATAATAAGCTAAAAACAAGCTAATAATAAGCTAGAAATAAGATAGCAGCAACCTAAGGAAACTAGCTAATAACAAGCTAATAATAAGCTAATAATAAGCTAATAACAAGCTAATAACAAGCTAATAATAAGCTAATAATAAGCTAATAATAAGCTAATAATAAGCTAATAATAAGCTAATAATAAGCTAGAAATAAGCTTAAAAAACTATCTTAGACTCTAAGCTTAAATAAAGCTAATTCTAAGCTAATAACTTGTCCGACTAAGATAAATTTCTACCTGGGATCTTTTGGAAAAAAAATTTTTCCGTACCCCCTAGGGTGTTAGCCTTGTATTCCAAGGGTCGCGGGTTCGGATCCCAGTCAGTTTTTAATGAATATTATGATATTATTTGGCTTTAATTTGATTACAAAAAAATTATGATGTCGACTTTATGGCGACATACGAGTGCAAAGGGTTAATTTTTAAAGGTCGCTCAAAAATTTATTTTTATTTGATTCATATTAAATATTCAATAAATTTTTCTTTTAATTATTAAGATAATCGACAAAAATACACCACGAGATGTACAAAAAAAAAAACGGAATACTCAGTATTTCATGAAAGTATAATTATTGGGATTAGATAGATGTAGACAGCCAGCAAGAGATAAAAAAACTTTATTTAATTATCGTCGACGTTTCGGAATCACAACGATCCCATCTTCAGGACGATAAACTGTTAATGTTTCTTAGATAGATGCATTTTGATTCATACAAAAATAAATGATAAAATTTGCATATGCCATTAGATATATATGAGAATTGCCGTAGGCGCATGGGCTGTATTTTTATCTTGTGGCAAATGGGCCCGAAACGACAGCACTGGCCAAGATTAAAAGACTGAAAATATAATTTAATAGTGAAGAATTGGAGATATCAGCCAAATTGGAATAATCTAGGTTCAATAAAACTCCCAGAATAAGACGTTTCGGCCTGAATTTATTTGGCCATCTTCAGTTATTGGGAATTATACACATAGTGCAAATGCACATGTGATCAAGTTTCGTCTGAAGCTGGATAAATGAATCATTTATCTCTGAGCTTGGGCACAGAAGCCACATAATTTTGTATGAAGCGAAAAAATTTTATTATTGACAAATCCCGGTTTGATCACATGTGCATTTGCACTATGTGTATAATTCCTAATAACTGAAGATGGCCAAATAAATTCAGGCCGAAACATCTTATTCTGGGAGTTTTATTGAACCTAGATTATTCCAATTTGGCTGATATCTCCAATTCTTCACTTTTATCACATCACCAGCCACAACCTCAAAAGCAAATATAATTTTTTAATAACTTGCTAATTTGCTAATTAAGGTGCGATTGATTATATTTGCTCAAATATCTTACTAATTAAAAGAAAATAAGTATTTATTAAATCTTTAATATGAATATTTAAAGGTCGCTTGAAAACATCGAAAGAAATGCAGACAAACTAAAAAAAAATTTGAGGGACCTTTAAAAATTAATATTTTAAGTTGAAAATTTGAGAAACTTTTTTTTCGAACATAACGAGAAAAAAATTAAAAAAAGAAAAAAAAAATCGATTTTTGACGAATTTGGGAATTTTTTAAAATTTTGATCGACTCTTAAAAAGTTTTTTTTGAGCTCATCTTTGGAGAGGTCTCTTAAAACATGATATACTAAAATATTGTCATACGAGATTGAAAAAAAATAGTCGGTTTTTTGCGCCATCCTATTCATCACCTTCCCTACATCAAATTTTAGGCCATTGGCTACCAATTCAGGTGAAATAAATATATAGAATAGGTCTATATAGCCTTCTCTGCCGAAAAAGAGCTTAAGTGAATAACAAAAAAAAAAAAAAAAAAAAAAATTAGGCCCCCCTTGACAAAATCCTGGGACCGCTACTGATCGATAGTTAATAAAATACAGATGCGCGTATTTTGTTTATTGACAATATAAAAACTCAATTCACGGGTGTGACAATAGGTTTGTTCGTTTATTGCAATTGGATGCACATTGGATACCCATTGCCCGAAATGTGCTTAAAACGTCGTTTGATTAGAAAAAGTGGGCGGAGTTAGGACGGAGTTGGGGCGGAGTTAGGGTAACTTCCTCTTAGTTTGATTCTATCCTTGGGTAACCCTGGGTAATTTCCCCAGGTGTTTGGTTCAAAATTGAGCATCCATGGGCAAGCTCCCAAGTCCCGCCCCTCAAGCAAGTGGGCGGAGCCTGGTAAGCACTTGCCCGCTCCCAGGTGTTTGTTTTTCTCGCTTTGGGTGCCGGCAGGGTGCCGGTGGACGGGCAAATTTACACGTGATTCATAGCAGGTGTAAAAATAGGGTAAGAGAAAGTTATACAGATTGAAGTTAGCGACAAGTTAGCGCGGTACAATTTTTTAGAAAAACACACGTTCACTTCGAAGAGTTGCTACCTTAAGATCAATATTCTCAGTTTTATAGATTAAAATCATTCCCTGATATTCCATGATTTAAATTTAAAAAATCGCAGATTACAAGCTGGAGAGGTTGAACATCTCAATTTATATATATAAGGAAACCTAAATTTTCTCTTATTCTTTATTAAAAAATTTTTTCGCTCCAACGATTTTGATTAAAATTGAAAAATCAATTATTTTTTAGATGCTCTTTAAAATGCAAAATGAGAACATTTTTTCTATTGAAATCTTTTGAAGCACATTTTGCTCTTGTACTTGATAGGAGAGATGGTTGCTATGGTAACAAATACAATCTTGAATACAAATGTATCGTCAACACAAAAAAAAAATTTTTTTAGGTTTTTTGTTATCTATTGAGATGTTGGATTATTCAATAAACTAAATAGTTTTTAAGCATCAATCCAAAAAATCCCAAACAAAAAGTGAAGTTAGAAACAAGGGATTTTTTAATTAAATCAGGTTTGCTGCTAACTTCACGGCTTCTTTGAGTTTTTAGGGTGGTAAAGTGGCTTACTACTTTATCGACAAGTAGGCGGGAACATATGCAATTGAAGGAAAACATGTGCGAGTCGTGTTTTGTCTGGTGAGGTCTGGGTAAGGTTTCGGGGCAGCCCAAAGCACACCCCAGAACAGCACAAGAGCATCCAAAAGTAGCCTGACAGCTATGTTAGTTTTCACATAGAGAGGGGGTGAGAAGGCGTGTATCTGGGGAAATGCGGGCTTGGGCTACTTGTGCCCATCCACGTCGGGCGATAAACGAACAAACCTATTATGTTTGATGTCACTCGTTGACGCCTTTCGAATTAAATGTATTAGTAGGCCTATATCTATTTTTTCAATTATATAAAGGCTTTTTGTTTTTAAATTAGATTATTTCAAAAATAGATTTAAATAGATTTCCTTTCTTTTTTTAAAATATAAATATAAATTAATAAAATTTAAAATATTTTCATACAAAGTACTAAGGCCCTGAATGTCGTCTTTGTAGTTGCATGCCGTTTTTCTGAATTTTTTTATAGCAATCATTTCGGCAAACTCAAATCTAAATCGGTTGCCATCTTGCTATAACAATTCACAATTGTTGAAATCAAACGCGTGACGGGTTTCCAGCAGGCTTGGCATTGGCTATTGTCCCCTAAACAATTAATTTTATAAATTACTTCAGCAAGTTCAACAGGGTCTTTTTGGTTGAAAAGTTTTTTAAGCGTATTGTTTGGCTTAAGTGCAATGCCAACTTTTTTTAATTGGTAGCTAATTTTAATTAAAATTGTTGAAGAAAATTTGAGAAAATCGAACAAAACTGAAAAAGTAAAGTACCAGTACTCTTTGGCCGATTTTGATTAAAAGTTTGGTGCTGAACAGGCCTGTTCATCTTTCCCTATACATCTACAGTCCTGGGTGAGTGCATCTCAAATTCATATTTAAACCTCAGTATCTTCAATGAGGGTTTTGAGTGTTAAAGTAGAGTAGCGGCAATTAAAACGAGGAATTGAAGCTTCTGAGGTTAAAACTAGAATTTGTTATTTTTTGACTCGGGTTAAATGAATAATATAAAATAACAACCAGGTAATTTTATTAAATATTTATATTTTATTTGATAAGTACATTTTTATAGAGATGAAATCATCTACTAAATAGAAAATAAAAATAATACATAAATGTGCATAAGAATAAAATGTTCACCATGTCTTTAAAGTCTTATTTAATCCTTGGTGAAAGCTGCAAAAAGCATTAATTCACGTAACAATTCCGGATCATATTGGAGACGTGGGATGGGACCTTCTGTGTTTTTATAAGCATTTTGAATGCGAGCATAATCAAAATAAACTTTGACCACGTCATAATTCCAAGGTAATGGAAATACAACAACTTCATCTTCTTTTCTTTGAAAAGGTCCATTCAACATTCGCTCTAATGTCTTCGATTGAAGAATATACTCTCTTTTGACTATCATTGCTCTATTATCTTTACAAACGACCTTAATGTATTTGGAATTTGGTCCAATGCACAAATTAATTTTCTCTTCATCACTTCCATCTTTTTCCATTTGGATGACTTCGCTTACTACCTCTACCCATTTTTGTTCGTAATCTACCTCGACACCTTTTTGTTCGTTATCTACTTCGACACCTTTTTGTTCACTTTCTAATTCTATCCCTTTTTGTTCACTTTCTAGCTCTACCCCTTCTTGTTCATTTTCTAACTCTATCCCTTTTTGTCCACTTTCTAACTCTACCCGTTTTTGTTCACTTTCTAACTCTACCCGTTTTTGTTCATTTTCTAGCTCTATCCCTTTTTGTTCACTTTCTAAATCTATCCCTTTTTGTTCACTTTCTAGCTCTACCCCTTCTTGTTCATTTTCTAACTCTATCCCTTTTTGTCCACTTTCTAACTCTATCCCTTCTTGTTCATTTTCTAAATCTATCCCTTTTTGTTCACTTTCTAAATCTATCCCTTTTTGTTCACTTTCTAAATCTATCCCTTTTTGTTCGCTTTCTGACTCTGCCCCTTTTTGTTCGCTATCTACTTCGACACCTTTTTGTTCGTTATCTACTTCGACACCTTTTTGTTCGCTATCTACCTCGACACCTTTTTCTTCCCTTGTAATTTCTCCTTCAGAGACAACTTTTTTATTTTGATATTCGGAATCCATTTTATTGATGAATTTCTGAAATTAAAAACAAATTCAATTAGATCTGAGAGAATAACTGAGTTATCTTTATGTTTAATAAAAGAAAAGGCCAAAAGCTACGCTGTTTTCACAGAGAGTGTATTTTAATTAATATAAGAATGAATGAAAAATGTTTTGATTTTTAATTTTTATTTCCTGGCTGAAGTGTTAGAATTAATAATTATTGTAGAATTAAATACACGCTGGAGATGCCCATCTATTAAGCAATTCAATTAAAACCAACTATCTTGGGCCCTCGGGGCTTGGCGTAGAAGGTTAGCGTGCTAACCTCGTATACCAAACGTCGCACAGTGGGCTGAAAAGGAAAAAAACGGCCAAAATTCTAAAAAATGAACTTCAAAATATAAAAACAACGTTTGGCACACCAATAATAGACAATATGTGGACCTCAGGACAATAATTCATTTTTTTTTACCCAACCCAACCCCGAGTTATAGAGCGCCAAAGTGGGCAAGAAAACTTACTAACTTTTCTTTGCGTTTTAAGTCGATATTCAGAAATTTTTTTCATGTATTAATATTGATCCAATTTTAATGAATTTTTTTTGAATCATAGATAACTAATCTTCTTTCTGAAATATTTTTGTTTTTCTTGTATTTCAGTTATTTATTTTTAAATAAATTTTTTTTTGTAAGTAAAAAAAAAAGCTATATAAATTTTTTTTTCAATTTCAAAAAAGTATATGGGCATCCTCTTGCCTTCTCACGAAATCAATCGATTCTGAAACTAGAATACATGTAGAACATAAGTGCAACGAAACTTTTTGCCCGATTTTTATTAATTTTTATATAATTAAATCGGCAGAAAAACAAGTGATTTCCGTCAAACCATATGAACTTCTCTCTGCTTTACAGATAATATTGAAACGTGACAAAGGACTGACGGACAAAATAAAACCAGGCTATTATTAGAATGACCATAAAATTTTACGGTGGGGCCTCAAATTTTGTAATCTTTTGAAAAAATAATCTATGAAAAGGGAATAACCAATATTTGAAAATTTTATCTTTTCTTGTTCATATTCTTACTAATATTATTGAAATAACTACTATATTCTCCTCAAGTGGTGTTGCTGAAGTTGGTTTATTAAAGAAAAAAAACGCTATATTTTCAGCAATTGTTTATAATTCGTTAGCAAGGCAATATTTCCAGATATTTCGGAGACCTATCGGCACTCCTTCCTCAGTGGATTTCACCTCAAATTCACCACATTACGGCCCTTATAATTAAAACGCTTGGAAGCGACATGTTGTTTGACCAGCAATTATTAATCATTTTAAAAAAAAAATGCATTTTTTAATTAAATTTTTGACTTTCTTTAATTACGTTTAAACGATATGAGATATGAGATCAATTAGCTCTCTTCGCTAAAAGTTTCTTTAAATAAATATCTCGAAAGGGTTTTCAGGGTTTTTTGAAATTCGGATCCTAAACCTGTATTTTGGATAAAGTTTCTACCGTAGACTCTAGTTGAAATATTTTGAAAATAAAACACTCTGTTATTGGTTCCAAGTTATTTATTAATTATATATCAACACTAATTAAGTATTTTGGCACTAATATTTATATTTAATAGTGGAAGATCATAATTATTTTTTTTTAAACTTTGAGCCTCTTGGGGCACCTCAAGATATGCTCGTATTAAGAGATAAAAATAGGGGGTAAATAGTCACATTATGGAACAACTTTTCCAGGGTAGCCCGTTTTGAAATTCGAAAAAAAAAAATAATAATAATAAATTCGCTCCACCCTATTAGTCATATCCCGAGACGCCGCCCGTCAGGGCCTAGCAGAGGTTGGTGGATGAAAAAAACTAGGCCCTATGCGTTACAAAATAAATACTTTGAAAAATAAGGGAAAATAAATAATAAGTAGATCTATAGTTTTAATTTTGTAAAAATCCGCCCAAATAAAAATAAAATAAAAAAAAGATTTAAAAAAAAAATGCTTTTATTTAAATTGAACTAAAAAGAGAGAAATAATTTAATTGTTCTTGTTAAAATGTTTTAATATTTATGACTTAAAATAAAAGCGTGGGGCACTTCGAAGTGATTCCGAGGCTCGCGCCCACGCTTTTCTTTTAAGTCATAAATATTAAAACATTTTAACAAGAACAATTAAATTATTTCTCTCTCTTTTTAGTTCAATTTAAATAAAAGCATTTTTTTTTTAAATCTTTTTTTATTTTATTTTTATTTTAAGCTTTTTAGTCTTTTTTTCGTGTGATTTTTTTAAATTAACTTTCAAAATTAGGGGCTTTTAAATAACATCGGGAAATTTCATAAATTTGTCTAATTAGCGTAGAGCTTTAAATAAAGAACATTAGTTTGGCCTATTTTGATTTGGTTCAATTGAAAAATTATTCATTATCGGATTTCGCCCTATTTGCCTTTTTTTATTTTATAGCTTAAAATTTAGGCCAATATGATATGTATACGTTTCATGAAATTCTGAATAAAATAAGAGGCATTTGTTAGTGCCTATAATGCCTATTTTGGCCGATTCTGGGTTTTGGTGCCTATTTCATCTATAAATGCCCTTTTTTGTGCCTATTTTAAGTTTAATAGCCAATTTCAATTTTTTACGAGCTATACATAGCCTAAATTTAAAATTTTTTTGAATTATCAAGAAAATATTTCAAAGGGGGGGGGGGTAAAGGGGTAATTACCCCTCCCTCCCTCCCGAGATTTGAAAAAAAAATACTTTTTTTCAAAAAAAAATTTATTTTTAATGTAAAATTTTAAAAATTAGTACTTAAAAATTTGATTTGTATTTGTATTCTGGCAAACAAGTACAGAATTACCGAAATGAAGAAAAAATTGTGTGCTGTGCGACCAGTCACACCAAATTACCAAAAATAAAACATCAATTTTTTAAATTTTTTTATATTATTTCTTAAATAATGCCTTTTAAGGGCCTATTTTTACAATAAATGCCCTTTTAAGTGCCTATTTTAATAATTTTTAGTGCTTAGTTGCCTGCCTATTTTAAGGATTTTTAGTGCCTATAAATCCGAGCCCTAATTATCATAAAAAATTATCCTTAAATATCAAATTTCACACCTCTAGCTCATCGGGAAGTGTCCTTAACAAAGACTCAAAGTCGGTGACCTTGAAAGAGTAAGTTAAATAAAAGCATTTAACATTTAATTAATTAAAAAAGATAATTTTGGCCGCTTTTTTTTTCGATTTCAGCCCACTGTGCGTCGCGGGTTCGGACCCCAGGCAGTCCGATGATTTTATTTAAGCCAATTGGATACCAAATGGCTTAAATAAGAATGCCTGGACCCTAATATAGATAAATTCATAAATAACGGTTATCGTCAAAGTCGTATATGGCCGAAGTTGCCGAAAAGACTGTGAGAATGAGAAAAAAGTGTGAATGTTAAAAAAAAAAAAAAAACTATCTAAATAAAAAAAATATTTAAAAATCAAAACATTTTTAATTCACGACCTAATTCCATCTGAAAGGATCCACGCAAAGGAAGGACTAGGTAAGAAATATTTTAAAAATTCTACAATCAAAAAAAATGCAGATCGATATTCATCAAACTACGTTGATTTTTCGGCAAGTTTATAGCAAGGGAAAAACAAAGATGAAATTTTTTTTTTATTTTCCCCAATGCGTTTATTTGCTGATATTTCGTAGGCACATAGTATCAGAAAATAAAAAATAAAAATTGAATTTTTGTTTTTTCCCTTCATGTACCCTTGCTGAAAAATCAGCGTAATTTGAGAGGTTTCGGTCTGCAATTTCTCTCGGCATTATTAAGCTTCGAATAAAAAAAAATGATTTATCCAACTTTCTATTTTAGAAAATATAATTTCAAAAAAAATTTGCAAATTAAAAATAAAATTTTATTTTGTATATAAAGAATTTGTGAAATCTCGTTAATTATCAATAGTTAAAATGAAATTTCTAAAATTTAAAATAAAAAGAAAATTCAAGAAATATTGATAGAAAATGTAGAGAGATTAGAAAAAATAAAGAAAATATTGTATCTACTCACGTGATATTTGGAAGGAAAGCTGTTGAGTTCAAGAATCTCGTTGAACAGAAGATATGCCTATCTAAAAGATCTATTAGATCTTGAAACGTTTATTTCATAGGAACTAAATCGAATGTGATCACTTATGGGACTCGCATGAACCTTTTAAGGGATTCTCTCCCTCCAAGGTACTTGAAGGGTGGAGGAGGAGGAGGAGTGGAGGGGGAACGAAACGAGTTCTCATTTGTCAAAAGATAGTTCATGGGCGTAGCCAGACATCTTGTTAGGGAGGGGCCAACCCCTCGTTAGGGCGAGGGGGGGAGGGGGGGTTCCAATTAATATATACATAGATTATTAATTATTTATTTAAATAAAAAAAATTAAATTAATGTAGTGGATTGGGGCGTTAAAAAAAATTTTGGAAAGCGTGAAGTTTTTTGATTATTTAGATTTTTCTCTTATGATTAATAATAAAATATCAAATAAATTTCAATATTTAGTAAATTCCAAAGCATATAAATTATTAGAATAATTAGTTTATAAATAATATTTTTTGGAAGTTGGCAATACAACATCAGTATGGCTAGTATCAGGATAAAGATGAATAAAATCATGAATTGAACAAATCCAGATAATAGTAAAAAAAGATTTTAGATTTGAATTAATGATAAAAACACTTGATCATATGTTTTTTGTAATGTCGGTATTCTGTTCTGTTAAGGAAACTTCAAGTTTTGAAATTAGAAGTGTCGATTATAGAAAAAAATATTCTATTAAACAAATTTATTTCTCAAAGGTTTTGTTATAGAGAGATCGGCTAATAATTTTTAAAATTTTATCGAGAGGGTATTAAAAAATCAGTTTAAATATTAAAAAAAAAATATTTGGACTAAATATTTTTTAAATAAAAAGAGTAAAATTCCTTCCTCTTTTAAAATGAATAGAACAAAGAAAATCCATCTGTCTCTTAACGACTCAAAGTACAAAAGAACAAATTTGTACCCAAGAAACAAAAGGCTTATCTTTTGGAAAAAAAAAATTCTCTCAAAATAACTAATGTTTTTAATAGCCTGAATAGGCAAAACATCTTTCTAAATTTTTACTTTCTCTTGCCTCTATATATGTTATTACCGGTACCTTCTATATAGAGGGATTGGATTCATGTCGAAAATTCGATGGATATACACGTTTTGAGACCCCTTGAATCTAAAAAATCTGGTGTGACTGGCGCACAGCACACAACTTTCTCTTACCTTCGGTAATCGAAAGTTGTGTTCTGTGCTTGTCACACCAGATTTTTTGTGTCGAAATATATTTAGTTTCCGCCAATATATTAGAAATTTAAGATGTTTTTTTTTTTTTTTTTTAAAAACATTCACACTTTTTTCTCATTCACACTCACACTCACACACACATTCATACAGTCTTTTCGGCAACTGAGGCCATATAAGACTTTTTACGATATCCGTTATTAATAAATATACATATATGGGGTCCAGGCATTCTTATTTAAGCCATTTGGTATCCAATTGGCTTAAATAAAATCCTCGGGCTGCCTGGGGTCCGAACCCGCGACGTTTGGTATATGAGGTTAGCACGCTAACCTCTACGCCATGCCCCGAGGGCAATTTAAGATGTTAAAATTATAAACATGGGAAAATATTTATATTTTGATACCATGGCAACCATTTCTCCTATCTTTCCTATGAAGCACAAGAGTAAAGTGTGCTTCAAACAATTTTGAGGGCAAAACGAGAATATACATTTGAAAGAGCATCTAAAAAATAATTGATTTTTTGAATTTTAATCAAAATCGTTAGAGCGAATTTTGAGAAAATCCAAAAAAACTGAAAAAGTACATCAGTAAAGTACTAGTACTCTTTGGCCGATTTTGATTAAAAGCTTATTTTTCCGGTCCCGGGAGGTATTTAACTTAAATATAAAATTTCAACCTCCTAGCTCAATTCCTTCATGCTTAAAATTGAACACACACACACACACACACACACAGACAGACCATGTCGCGAAAACCACTTTTTTGGATTCAGGGGACCTCAAAACGTGAAGATCCATCAAAATCTCGACATCGAATTTTTGACATGAATCCAATACTTTCTCTCTCTATATATATTAACATATATATAGAGGTAAGAGAAAGTAAAAATTGGTTTTCGCGACATGGTCTGTCTGTCTGTCTGTGTTCCAATTTAAGCATGAAGGACTTGAGCTTCGAAGTTGAAAATCGGCCAAAGAGTACTAGTACTTTACTGATGTACTTTATCAGTTTTCTTCGATGCTCTCAACATTCGCTCCAACTATTTTGATTAAAATTCAAAAATCAATTATTTTTTTAGATGCTCTTTCAAATGTGTATTCTCATTTTGCCATTGAAATCTTCTGAAGCACACTTTACTCTTGTACTTCATAGAAAAGATAGGAGAAATGGATGCCATGGTAACAAAATATAAATATTTTCACATACTTATAAATTTTACATCTAGAAAATCGAATGTACCATACTGTCGGAAACTAAATATATTTGTCGACACAAAAAATCTGGTGTGAAAGCACAGGTCACAACTTTTGATTACCGAAGTTGTGTGCTGTGTGTCTATGCATTAATATTATTAGTTCAATAGGCTGAACTGTTAATATTATTTTTTTGATAATTATTCTCTAGATTTTATAAATTCATCATCCCTAAAATTCATATTAATTGCTAGGAGTAGTGGCAGAATTTATATTTTGCATTTTTTTGCACACATATTTGCAAGCATTTTTGGCTTAGGCTGTTGGGTGATTAAGGAAATAAATAAATAAATAAATAAATGTTTTATCCAGACAGGTCATTAAACGTTTTCTTATTTTTTTTTTCAAAAGTTAAGCCTTTTGCTACTTGGGTCTGTTCAAACTTTTTCTACTGTGAGTGGCAGACGGATTTTTCTTTGTTCTATTTATTTGAAAGGATTTTGAAAATTGTTTAGACCAGGGGTGGTCAACCCAAATGACCTTGGCGAGGCTCCAACTATCTGACTCGGACCCGCCCGCATTCTTTAATCATGGGTTGCAATTTTGACATCGAATTTGAATGAAAACAATACTTTGTCTCTCTATACTCAGGCCATATAAGACTTTAGACGATAACCGTTATTAAATAATTTATCTATTAGGGGTCCAGGCATTCTTATTTAAGCCGTTTGGTATTCAAATGGCTTAAATAAAATCATCGGACTGCCTGGGGTCTGAATCCGCGAGCCTTGGCATACAAGGCTAGCACGAGAACCTCTACACAAGCCCGAGAGCTAAAATTTTATTTTAATTTCTAAATTTCTCCAGGGAGATTGGACTAAAGCTGAGAAATCTTTTACACTTTGTCATCGAAAATTTACCGATTATTATTTTTACCTGTAATCGTTTCTCCTTGAAAAAAAATATTTTGTATTTTAGAAACAAAAATAATATTCAGTTTGGCGAGACTAATCCAAATATTTCTACCTAACTAGAAGACCTTTTGCTAATGGGCATAAATGAGGCATTCACTAATAGAACAAAGCTATTGTGATCTCAAAGGATTTAACGTCTCCTTAGTTGGAAGCCTTAAAATTTAAAATAATCTGACCTCGGGAGACAATATAACAAGCTGTATTTATTTGAAAAATTTAAAAATAAAGTTTTGCGTGTCTTTTATTTCCTATTTTTAGGAAATTTTTGAATAGATTAAAAGGTTCACGTGAGTCCCACATGTGATTAGATTTTATTTAGTGACTGCAGAATCTTGTAGATAATTATTTTCTTGAATACATCTTTTTCAATTATCACGTGAGCAGTTACAATTTTCTTTTTAATTTAAATTTTAGAAATTTCTTTTCAGGCAGCTAACGAGATGCCCTATTGCGCGTAAATCGACGGATCCGTGGTGCGACTCCCGGCGGTACCTACATTTTTCGCTTATTAAAATTAATAAATACTTGGTTATAAGTTTTTCAAAAATCAATTATGTTTTTAGATGCTCTTTAAAATGTATATTCTCGTTTTGCCATTGAAGTATTCTGAAGACCACTTTACTCTTGTACTTCATAAGAAAGATTGAAGAAATCGTTGTCATGGTAACAAAATATAAATATTTTTCTGTTTATAAATTTTACATCTTGAATTCAAATGTACCACACTGTCGGAAACTATTGTAAATATATCTCAACACAAAAAATCTGATGTCACAAGCACAATACGCAACATTCTCTTGCCGAAGGGTATGCTGTGCGACCAGTCACACCAGATTTATTTCTTTATTTTGCATTGTCTGCTCTGATTTCTTCAATAATAATTATAACTACAAATTCAGCCACTACTCCTTGCAATGAATTTGCATTTCAACGATTATATTTTTCGATATATACTAGAAATAATAAATGGAAAATATAGCCTAATATTTGTTCTTTTTAACAATTTTTAGCTTGAACTATGGAATTGTCTCCCGAGGCCAAATTATTTTAAAATTTAAGGTTTTTGTTTTTCACCTAAGGTTTCTTTGGTTAGGACCCTTTGTTCTATTAGGCAAAGACTCATTTATGTCGTTTTACAAAAGGTCTTCTAGTTAGGTAGATATTTTTGAAATAGTGTTGCGGCTAAATGATTAGTAAATTTTTATTAAAAAATCTGGTGTGCCTGGCGCACAGCACACAACTTTCTCTTAACTTCGGTAATCGAAAGTTCTGTTCTGTGCTTTCAACACCAGATTTTTTGATTCGAGATATATTTAAATTAGTTCTCCGATATATTAGAATTCAAGATATGGAAAAATATTTATATTTTATTTCCATTCCAACCATTTCTCCTATCTTTCCTAAGGATTACAAGAGTAAAGTGATATTCAGAACACGTCAATGGCAAGATGAGAATATACATTTTAAAGAGCATCTAAAAAATAATTGATTTTTGAATTTTAATCAAAATCATTGGAGCGAATTTTGAGAAAATCGAAAAAAACTGAAAAAGTACATCAGTAAAGTACTAGTACTCTTTGGCCGATTTTGATTAAAAGCTTATTTTCACTCCTGAGATGGGTGTCTAACTTAAATATAAAATTTCAACCTCGTAGCTCAATTCCATCACGCTTTAAATTGAAACCAGACAGACACACAGACAGACCATGTCGCGAAAACCACTTTTTTGGATTCAGGGGACCTCAAAACGTGTATATCCATCAAAATCTCGACATCGAATTTTTGACATGAATCTAATACTTTCTCTCTCTATATATTAACATATATATAGAGGTAAGAGAAAGTAAAAATAACTGCTTTCCAAGCAAATATTTTTTATAATTTAAATAATTGAAGATATTGCACTAAATTTGGCCGAAACTTTTTATTATGTAGGAAGTGCCCTAAAAATTTTAAAATTTTATTAACATGAAGTTAAAATTAAAATCAGTTTCAATATTTTATCTATTTGGTCTAAACACTTTTTAAAAAGAGAAAAATTCTTTCCTTCTTTCAAATAAATAGAACAAAGAAAATCCTTCTGGCTCAGAGTACAAAAGAAAAAGTTTGAAACCTAAGAAACAAAAGGCTTATCTTTAAAAAAAAAAAATATCTACAAATAAAGAAACGTTTAATGGCCTGGCTGGGGAAAATATGAATTTAGAAAAAAGTATAGACCAGTGGTTTCCAAACTTTATGTTACCATGCCTCCCTTAAAAATATTTAATCTTTTTATTTTATAAAATAACACTGGGCAACAGTAATTTTGTTGACTGAGAATTTGAAGCTATTTCTGGGTATTTGGGTAGCGCTGATTCCAAAAATGGCATAAGTTTTGCCCCCATCACGTCAGATTTTAGAGCTATAGAGAAAATAAAATTTCAATAGGAAATGTGCTCTAAAGTGTCTCTAATTTTATATTACCTGGATTTTTTTAAAGACTACTACTCCTTTAAAAATATGCAGATAGTTATAATACATATAAATTTTAAGTTTCAGCCCAATCGGAGGTCATTTAGACGTGCCGCAAACAGCTAAAAGTTTAGAAAAAAACGATTTTTTAGAGCTTTAGAGCACATTTTCTATTAAAATTTTATTTTCTCTATAGCTCTAAAATCTGACGTGATGGGGGCAAAACTGATGCCATTTTTGGAATCAGCGCTACCCAAATACCCAGAAATATCTGGAAATTCTCAGTCAACAAAAAAAAAGTTCCTCTTTGTTGCCCTGTGTAATACAAACAAAAAAAATCTGGTGTGACTGGCGCACAGCACACAACTTTCTCTTACCTTTGGTAATCGAAAGTTGTGTACTGTGCTTGTCACACCAGATTTTTTGTGTCGACATGTATTTAGTTTCCGACAGTATGGTACATTCGATTTTCAAGATGTCAAATTTATAAGTATGGGAAAATATTTATATTTTGTTACCATGGCAACCATTTCTCCTATCTTTTCTATGGAGTAGAAGAGTAAAGTGGTCTTCAGAAGATTTCAATGGCAAAATGAGAATATACATTTGAAAGAGCATCTAAAAAATAATTGATTTTTGAATTTAAAAAAAAATCGTTGGAGCAAATTTTGAGAAAATCGAAAAAAACTGAAAAAGTGCATCAGTAAAGTACTAGTACTCTTTGGTCGATTTTGTTCAAAAGCTTCGTGTCACGTCCCATGGGGGTACCTAACTTAAATATAAAATTTCAACTTCCTAGCTCTTTTCGTTCTTGAGATATTTTGTTCACAGACACACACACATACACACACACAGACAGACACACACACAGACAGACCATGTCGCAAAAACCACTTTTTTGGATTCAGGGGACCTCAAAACGTGTATATTCATAAAAATCTCGACATCGAATTTTTGACATGAATCCAATACTTTCTCTCTCTATATATTAACATATATATAGAGGTAAGAGAAAGTAAAACTTATATTGCTAAAAAAATTATTAATTCAAACTATTTTATTATTTATTTATTTTCTTAATATTAGCAGTCATTTAGAAAATAGCTTGCTGTAGTTAACATTCGCGCCTCTTTAGGAATGCACCACACCCAGTTTGGAAAAAGCAGGTATAGACAGACCAAAGGTCGAAAATTCGATAGCAAAAATTAAAATGATTTTGAGTATTTTTGCTTTGGATGCTTTGATTTCCTCTCTAATAACACTGCTCGACAAAAATGAACTTTTTTCTTCACAAGAATACAAAGTTGAAATTCTAGAAGTATTTTTCATTTTCTCAAAATTCGCTCAAACTATTTTGATTTAAAATCTGAAATCAATTATATTTTAGATGCTCTTTAAAATGTATATTCTCATCTTCCCATTGAAATCTTCTGAATATCACTTTACTCTTGTACTCAATAGAAAAGATAGAAATGGTTGCCATGGTAACAAAATATAAATATTTTCCCATACTTATAAATTTAAATTCTTGAATTCT
>JAKCPI010006645.1:0-40319 GCA_023213315.1 Euborellia annulipes | reverse complement strand
CGATTTAGCTAAAATATATTTAAAAAACATTTTTTTTTTTCAATTTTTCAACCCCCCTAATGCAATCTTAATAAATAAAAATAATTAACAATGCTATCGCAGCTTCGCGTTTGGTCAGAAAAAATTAAAACCCTAAGAAACTTCACTGGATCCGCCTTTGGGTTTTACACATAGTATAATTTTTATGTTACAAAGCCTCCCTTAAAAATATTTAATCGTATGACGCCCCCACCCATTTAATAAAATAATACAAAAACAAAAAAAATTTTTTATACTAAAAAATATAAATTTATATAAAAATATTTTTTTTATTTACTCATATTTATTATTTTAATTAAAAAACTCGATGACCCGCAGTGGCACCGTCTTTACTGATGGTGCCGCTCATCGAGTTTTTAATTAAGGAAAACCTCCGTCATAGAATCTTCTAAATTTTATTATTTTATTTATAAAACTAGCAATCATTTGGAAAATTGATCTTGGTGGCCAATATTCGCGCCTCCCCTTAGACTAGTCCGCGCCTCCCTAGGGAGGCGCGCCTCACAGTTTGGAAATTGGTGCCTTAAGTAATTGAAAGTTGTGTTCTGTGTTTATCCCACCATGATTTTTTGTGTCCACATATAATTAGTTAGCAATTATTTTATGAATTTTTCGTTAGAGTTAATTTTATGAAAAAAAAAGCTGAAAAAGTAGATTAAATTATTTTATTAAACGTTCTCACATTTTCAATAAATTATGTGACAAAATTCTCCTTAGCTTTTATTAACGTTAAAGGGTAGACTTTTATTTGGTTAATCAACGACAAAAGGCTAATTAAATGGGAGGCTTCTATCTAAAATTGAATGATTGATTGATGTATTTTTGAAACATCATTGGCCGTTGGCGGCTAATTTGGCTAGTATAATAGTAGTATTTATAGGACGGCGGTATCATCAAATGTTCACCTGAGTGGATCCATGCGCTTGGATTCCCCGAAGGTGATTCCACTGAGAGAGTCGATGCGCACTCCGTGGAGCACGAAGCAGACCTGAGCCGGGAGCGCCGGGCAGCAAACCAACGCCGCCACCGCTCAACGCACCTAGTCGATACAACACAAGCAAGCTTTCTTAAATGACACACTCATCAATTATAAGTTACTAATTAAATCATTTAGGCCAGGCTGATTCACTTCTAATTAACTAGCTATCCCTCTCGAGGCATTCATCTTATCTAGTTATGCTAATCATATGATTTAAATAATAGTTAGTTAGCTAAGACTCAAACTTCAGTATAAGGCTAAGGGGTGAAATTAGGAATACAAGCCTTGAATTAATTATTTTAATTTTAAATAATTTCTATAAATGATGCCTTTATTAAGTTTTAACTCCCTTCCCATAATTATAATCAAACTCGAATGCTAAGCGTGTTATTGTTTATTACATCGATGATTTGCTATCTGTCGGAAAAGATTGCTAGTTGATTAGAAATGAAGCAACCGGCCCTTATAATAATAAATAAAGCTATGTTAAAATTAGGCAGTTCCAGCTGGAAGCCATTGAATATTTAAAAATAAATATATAAAATGTAAAATCTTATAGCCGAAAAGAGTATAATTAAAATAAAAAAATAAATTTAGCTGTTAGGTGCAGGCAGAAAAGAATGCCGTCACCGATACCAAAAGCTTCAATTGAATTTAAAGTTTTTGTAGTTGATTATGTATTCTATGAACATTTATATTATACAAAATATCCCAGACAGCCTGGAATATTCCAGCAATATTGCAATGCAAATCTTGCATAAATTTTTTATCTTAAAAGGATGGAAGGAGGTAGCAGCCAGGAAGGAGCGTCTCCAAAACAATCTCCAAAATCCCAACAACATCCTTTTAAGATATTAATCACAAGCCACTTCCACACTCAACGAATATAATTATCTTGCATAAATTGCCAATATTGCAGAAATATTGCATCAATAATGCAAATCTTGCAAAATATTAACATTGCTGCAATATTGCAGCGGCAATATTCCATAGCTAGGAATATTGAGGCAACATTGGAGCAATATTGTTGCAATATTCCTATGTCCGCCTTTTTGGAACAATGCAGTAATATTGCGGCAATATTGCTGGAATGTTTCTGTTTGAGCTGCAATATTGCATCAATGTTGCTGCAATATTTTCAATATTTAGCAAGATTGGCAATATTTCTGCAATATTGCTGGCTGTCTGGGATATGGTTTGATCAAAGAGTCTTCCACTTCGAAGATGTACATATTGGAATTTTGAAACAAAATTTTGCAGTCCTAAAGAGCAGTGTTTTCAATCTTTTCGCGATCCCTTTACAGGTTGAAAAATTCTGGCGATCCCCTTGGTCCATAGACAGACAAAAAGTTTGTAAATTGAAAGACTATTTTCTCTATTTTGGTACCTATTTTACTTCTCCCTGAAATTGTGTTTTTATTGTAGTGTAGAACTTTGCTTTTTTCCTTTTGCCGGCTACCCCCGAGTAGACTTCGCCACCCCCCTAGGGGACGCGACCCACATATTGAAAAACACCGTTATAGAGTAATGTAATAATCAGTGGCAGCTCATTATTAATAAATGAGATTTGGTGGCTGTGAATATATTAGATATTGATAGGGCAAGTTCAGCCAAATAAAAAGGCTTTATATGCTTCTCGACTCTGGAGACGTTTCGAGATATTTTTAATGTCTCTTCATTGAAAATTAGCATAAAGGTAGTCATTATTATACAGCATATGTACATATAAATTTTATATAATGAATACGCCGCCGATCATGAGAGGAAATATTCTCAATAGTTGACTCCGGAGTCAAGAAGCATATAAAGGCTCATTATAAATATTTTGGGTATTACAGTATAGGAAGCGTACAAGTATTACTTAACGCAATTTTTGAGCCCCCTCCCCCTCATGTAATGCGCGGTAACCTTTTTCTAGACCCCCCCTCCTCCCCTAGACGATACGTAACGCTCAAGTGGCCCGTTTTTATCTAAAAGTCACAATTATGTTGCGCAAAGTATCGGAAAGTCGCTAAAATACCAGTTACGTAACCCGTTGTTCAACACCCCCTCCCCCCTTTGTAACGCATGGTAACGTTTTACGAGACCCCCCTCCCCCCAAATTGCGTTACATAATACTTGTACGCTCCCATAGGCCAATATAAAATTAAAATAATAAAGTTATTAATTATTAAAAATCATGAAATTTCAATTAATAAAAAAATATCTGTCAATTTTAAAAAGAAAAAATTATTAAATTAAAAATAAATCACCAGAATATCACTAAAATTTACAACGTTGCCATGTTGTTTATTTTAAGTCATACTTAAATCGGGCGGTGCAATTGGGCTTTAGTTGTTTAAAATTTTATTCTTAAATATGTAACCATATCAAGACAAGATAAGGTTATTAGGAAAAGAAAGAGTTGGTCTATAAAATTAACCAATTAAAAGATTGCCCATTTAATATTGAATTTATCATTCGCATGAAGAGAGAGAGAGAGGAGAGGGGGGGGGGTTGATTAGTTAGAGAATCCCCTCTGGCAGTAGGGCGCCACCCTCCTTTATCCAGAAGGGGTCGCTGATTGATAATTAGCTATTAAAACGAAATATTGATGTCGATTAGATGCAAAGAATGATTTATAGCTCGACAATTAACCTATTCGTTCACGTTCTCGAATAAACTATTAGTTTTCTTAAAAGAAGGTATCTTGCAAAGGAAGCTCGTGGCTAATCGGATAAGCTGCGGATTACGAATCTAGATTTGCCCACCCAACTCGGGCTCATATCCCACTTGCCGTGAAAATTGTCAAACATTGCCATGTCTCCTCGATCTCTCTTTTATTGGAGTTAACCTCTGTTGAGAAATAGAAAAACATTGTATGGTTTTATGATACCACGATGCAAGTGAAACTTTTTTCAGATCGTAGGCGTTTAACTGAAAATTTTCAGAAAATTATTCAATTAAGGGTATTAAAATTGCGTTTTTAATCTTAACTTGATAATTGGAAAATGGGAATGATAATGGGAAATCAATAGACGCATGTTAAAAACTGAGAACAATATTTATTTAGCAATTGAAGATTTGAATCATTTTAAATTATTTTAAAAATTATATTTTATCAATATAAAAATTGAATAATTAAATCTCACAATTATTTTTTATAATTCGTCATATATATTAAATTTCCACTTTCTTATTTTTGTCTTAAAATTTAAATTAAAAAAATATACTAAAAAAATACTTTTATTTAAATTGAACTAAAAAGAGAGAAATAATTTAATTGTTCTTGTTAAAATTGTTGAATATTTATGACTTAAAATAAAAGCGTGGGGCGCACATTGATAGCTTAAGGATATGTATATACTTAGGGCTTCGAAATAACTTCGAGGCGCCCCACGCTTTTATTTTAAGTCATAAATATTCAACAATTTTAACAAGAACAATTAAATTATTTCTCTCTTTTTAGTTCAATTTAAATAAAAGCATTTTTTTTTTAAAGTTTTTTTATTATATTTTTATTTTAAACTTTTTAGTCTTTTTTATTATAGAGTTAGGCAGGATGCGTGAAATAAAGTACCACATTAGTTTGATCAATTTTGTTAAAACCCAACTCACTATTTGCGTTATCAAAAATGAACCATAAGTATCAAATTTCACACCTCTAGCCCATCGGGAAGTCTTTTGAAATTACATTAATACACGAGAGGTTTCAAATAAAGTACCACATTAGTTTGGTCTATTTTGATCAAAACCACCATATAGTGGCGTCATCAAAAATGATCCTTAAGTATCAAATTTCACACCTCTAGCCCATCGGGAAGTCTTTTGAAATTACATTAATACGCGAGAGGTTTCAAATAAAGTACCACATTAATTTGGCCTATTTTGTTGAAAAAATTTTTACAAGAGTGTCACCAAAAATGACCCTTAAATATCAAATTTCACACCTCTAGCTCATTGGGAAGTTGCCTTAAGCAAAGACTCAAAGTTGGTGACCTTGAAAGAGTAAGTTAAATAAAAGCATTTAAATAAAAAAAAAGACAAAGGAAAAGAGCTTGGCTCGATGCCTTTTATAAAATTATTTGTAAAAATACATTCGCCAAGAGCGAGGAAATGTATTGAAAGGAAAAACAAATAAATTCAATTCATTCTTATTTTTGTCGTCACGGCTTGTGACGTCATGACTTGTAATGCGACATGTTGATAGAAGAGCGAAAAAATTTGAGAGGATAAAATAAAAGTTTCACTTAAAAAAAAAAACATACATTTATGTAAATTTGAAGAGGTGCCGTGGTAAAGATTAGGCTCAAATAAAACACGAAGACAACCGCAATACCAACATCTAATATTATTCTTTTTTAGAGAATTACAAATTGAAAGTTTAAGAAATTTTTTTTTTTTTTTTTATTTAAATCAGCAGATGGAAATTTTAAAATTATTTTTAGAGAGACTATCGATTTGATCTAAATTTAAACAGATATTATGATAACATAGACACGTAGTGTTGTTTCACAAGGCTAAGAATGCGAAGGAGGAGGGGGGGGGAGATGAAATCATTTTATAAGCTTTAAAGGGGCCGTCCACTGGGAGAATTAGAAAAATCAGATCAATAGGCCTACAACGAAGAGTGGGGGGGGTGAATGTCAATGTCAGTGTTTTTGGTAAGTGGACGCCACGCTCCGGGGCCCTTGTCTACTGTAACTCCTTTCCATTAGGCAACCGAACACTCTATCTATTGGAGGGATCTCAGCAAGGGCGGATACAAGGGGGTGATTACCCCCCTCCCCCCTGATTGAAAAAAATATTTTTCTCGAAAATTACATTTTATTTTTAATATAAAATTTTTAAAAATTAATTCTTAAAAATTTGATTTGTATATACCTAGGCACGAAAAGCTAATGTCTTCTCTCTGAGCCAAGGGCCACGGGATAGTTTTTGAGCTTTCGTTGAAGAAAAAAATTACTTTAGAAGCACAGACATCATTCCAAGAACTACTTAAATGGATTCTGGAGACCTCAAAACGCATTTTGACAGCTTCCGTTCAATTTCAATTTTTTTTTTTTTTTATTACATTAACATTACCTACATTGTAAAAAAAAAAATTACGTTGATTTTACAATTGTGTTGAAAACAAATTACATAAACAAAAACATACTAAATTTAAGGAATGGAAGAGAGCAAGTACAGTGGGCGCCACAAGTGCCTGATCTACTCGAAAGAGGAGCTTTGAGCTTAGGCAACTAAAATGCTTAGCTTTCAGAAGTGTTATCTTAAAATAGCTTTTCCCCTTCAGCTGCATTAAAAAAAGATGATTTATTCATTTTAGAAATATTGGTTTGGCAAATGCCGAAAAGGAGACGTTTCGGACAAAAATGTATTCGTGCATCCTCAGTCCTTTTAGGCTTATAATCTAATTAGGCACAAAGTTGTCATTGTTGCGGCACAGATTTGTGCATATGTTTATTTTTTTTATAAAACGGGCGAGTGTTTAACAATGACAACTTTGTGCCAAATTAGAGCATAAGGACTGAGGATGGACGAATAAAATTTCCCCGAAACGTCTCCTTTTCGGCATTTGGCATCGAAAGGCTCTCTTTATTTGCTGCACCCGTATTTTCTCTCTTCCATTCCATAACATCAACAGCAACTTCTTTTCAGCTTACATTCTAAATTTAGTAAGTTTTTGCAAAAACCATTTTCAAATGTATTGTAATTTTCGAAAGCCGTTTGAAAATTAGAGTGCAATTGTCTGGTAATTTAATAATTCCTAAACTGCTTTCGAAAAAATACAATTTTTAACGAAAATTACTATACAACAATGTATTTTAATACAGTAGTTGTTTGTAGCTGGGAATCGCAGTTGAGGACGATAAGGAGAATAAAACCAGCTTTAGTTTTTCTCTCTCACAACTTCAATTTATTTGCAAATATTTCGGCTCCTATAGAGGGGCCATCCTCAGTGCATGTATGAATTTTTTGAGAGATATACTGGCATAGACCGTCCAGACACGAGGCTCATGCGCTCAATTGTTCTTGATAATATTTTTACTAATTTGACAATTTCTCTCAAAAAATTCATACATGCACTGAGGATGGCCCCTGTATAGGAGCCGAAATATTTGCAAATAAATTGAAGTTGTGAGAGAGAAAAACTAAAGCTGGTTTTATTCTCCTTATCGTCCTCAAATGTATTTTAAATTACAATATTATACTCTTATTTTTCAAAGAAAATTGTAATTTTAAAATGTTTTTTTTTTTTTTTTTTTTTTTGTAAATATTTCAAAGCATAGACAAATGCATAGTAGTTTTCATTTACAAGAGAAGTTTGTAAATTTGGTATTCCAAAATACACTAAAATTAAGATTTTTTTTTACAGTATACCGAACCTACGGTTGGTGTACGGAGTTGAAAATGTACAAATTCAGGAGGTGATCCCTCTTTAATTTCATTTCCAGCATAAAACATCAGTTTTTTTTCTATTATTATTTATCGAATAATTGATAAATCGTATTTGAAGGGAGCTTAGAGTGTTATATGATTAAATGGTCAAACTTTCACATTAGAGAGATTATATCTTAGTTTGTTGCAAACTTGATGGATATCAATCCAATTAATGGAGTGAAATTTTCCTTAAAACTTGTCATCGGGAGATCCCCCCTAATTAACAATGACCTCCTCCTCCTTCTCTCTCTTCTTCTCTCATTACGATTACTTCTAACCAGAAAACAAAAACCATTATGTAAAACATAATAATATTATTATAAATAATACTAACCTGAACACGAGATACGACAAGAGATAAAATTAGTGACAAGCTTACCTTGAGATTAACGTTGATTCTGTGTGTGATTATATGTATGAATTATTTGAAATGAAGGGGGAAAAACAAAAGCATTGGATCGATAGGGTAAATAAAAGGTGATAGCCTTCTAAAAGATTTAATGGATCTTGAGAGAGAGAAAAAAATATAAGAGATGATGAGAGAAGAAAGAAAAAAGGTTAAAAGGTGAAATGGCGAGACGAGACGAGACATGACACAAACAAATAAGTAGGAGAATAATAAGGAATAAAGAGGGCGAGGGGATTTCAAATAAACCTTTGCTCACGCAATAATACGACACGGGTATGAAATTACAATCTCTACCTTTGGGTTTTGCGTTAAACTGGCCAAGAAAAAACATTTTTTTCGGGGTCAACTAAGAAAAACAATCGTTGTAAACGAGGCCTAGGTTAATAAAATTAAATAAAAATTTTATTTTCAGGATTAATTGGAAACTGACGACGCACTACGGTTGATCATACAACCATCATCAGGTCTGTAATTAACGAAAAATCGAAGTAATACAGATTGGGAATGCCTGGTTTAGATATTGAATTAATAACGCTTGTTATGGTATATTCAGGCCAAAATTTAATTCCGCTATAAAGTCGACGTTTTGGGAGTCTGAACGCCTTCCTTCTTCAGGACTAATGTGATTTTAGAACCTTCCCTTTAGTTTTATCAATAGAGTATGAAATAAATAGTCTAAATTAAAAAATTTTTTTAAAATAAAAAAAAAAAAGGGGGGGAAACCCCAAAAGGGGGGGGCCAAAAAAGGTGGGAACCACTGGTCTAATTCACCTGCGTATCTGTAGAAAAATATTTTATTGTCACATGATATCCAAGGGTAGAGTAATTGTAATTTCACTTGCGAAAGTAAAAGTTTATTTGAAAGCAATATAAATTATAATTTCTAAAATCACATTAGTCCTTAAGTAGGGAAGCGTCCAGACTCCAGAAACGTCGACTGTATAGTAGAATTACATTTTATACTACCATAACAAGCGTTATTATGATAAAATGGTGGAAGTAGTCCAAATTAATACAATTAAATTAAGTAAAAACAACTTGTGTTTTCGTCCAAGAAAGAAAACCCAAGTTGTTTTTATTTTATTTAAGCCTTATTATTTCAATAAAAAAAAAAAATAAATAAGACCCTCAAATGACAAACAAACCACTAAATCCTAACCACTAAAGTCCAATTTATTTGTCTCTTGAGGGTCTTACTTCTTTGTATTTATGTTAATTACAGATCTGATGATGGTTGCATGACCAACCGAAACCACTACATTACTGCAGTTGGTCGTCAGTTTCCAATAAATTCTAAAAAAAAAAAAACTTATTTTATTTTATTAACCTCTGCGCCTTCATCTGCAACTTCTGAATTTTTGACATGAAACCAATACTTTCTCTCTCTATATATTAGCATATATAGAGGTAAGAGCAAGTAAAAAATGGAATGTGTATAAGCAACTTGGGTTCATTGAACTTGATTTAAAATATATAGAAACTTTTTTTTTTTTTTTTTTAAGAAAAGAAAATATTTTTTCGTGTTAAGTTGATTGAGAAAAACGGGACTCTGTTTCTTTCTTACTTAAAATAATATTATTTGAATAAATTATTCTATTCCTTTTCTTTTTTTAAAGTTTATGTAAAATTATTCCATTTGAATATTTTTATAGGGAATCACAAGAATAATACGTTAAGAGATTTTATTTTTGTCTTTTACTCTCTTAATCCTTGCAGGTATTGATTCAATAAAGGGGTGAGTGAATCTGTTTAATAATTCCTGTCCTGCAAGCTGACTCGGACTCAAATCCTAGTCTGCTTTTAAGGCCAGCCAATCAAAAAGGGCTTTAAATTAAAAATTCAAATTCATAAAACAAAAAAAAAAAAATATACGAGAGTGTGATACACGTTTAGAATTTAATCAAAATTTTGTTGCCTTTTTTTATTAGTGTTTCTAATTTCATACATATTCTATTTTTTTTTCTTGAATAACATCAATGGAGGGAAAAGTCATGAATTTTTTTTTTTTATCTTTAAAATGGCTCTAACGATCTTTATCTATGTATATTAGGGTGGCCCTTAGCTATAGGGTATTTTCCGAAAGTCAAAATTTTGCTGCTCCAATGCCCAATAAACAAAAAAACAAACTGTACGAAATTTCACTACTAGACGACCCTCAAACGCCTTGAAGTTGGAACAATCCTTGAAATAACATGAACAATGTTCATTGAACATTTTGAAAATATTGTTTTTTTAATAAAGCTACAATTTCTTTAATGGAAAGACTTTTTATTTAGAACAATACTTTGTATACAATCATGGGCGTAACTAGAGAATTTGGCTGGGGAGGGGGGTTGGCATGGGACCAGTTATCCACCCGGGGGCCTGGAAAGCCCCATATTTTTTCAATTTTTCTTAGGGCAGGGAGCTTTCTGGGGGGGGCACCCCCTAGTTACGCCCATGTATACAATCAAAACATACATATGTGAACGAACGAAAATTGAATATTATTTTTCCCTAAGAGAAGATTTAGTAGCATTTGGGTAATTTTTACGGTCTTCGGCAATAAAAACAATTGTTTTTCATTTTCATCTGTTGGGAGAATGTTATTGTTATCTGCCAGAAAATAAAATAACAAAAAAAAAAAATTCTGAGCAAAAATTTCATGGTCGATGAGGGTCGCCTCACTAAATTTTTGCATATTTCATTTTTTTATTGATTGGAACAAGATAGGCGGGAGGGAGCTAAACTTTTAGAAAGTTGAAAAATAAGGGCCACCCTAGTATGTATAGAAAATAATTGCCTAATGTCCGTCCTTCTGTTCACCCCTGGACACCTCTGCTGTCAGAGGGATTTTTGAAAGGAAATTTTATTGCTTAAGGAGCAAAGAAAAAATTTCTATTTCTTTCTGAGGGTCGTAGTCAGAACATTTTTTTGGAGAATAAATTTATGTCAATACTAGCTGTCACCTTGAGAAGGTAAATGCTAAGCTGTGGATTACCGATCTGAAGTCACAACACAATTCGGGTTCGAGTCCAGCTTGGCGTAAATAATTCAAAATTGTCAAAGTCTCCTCTCAGGGTAAGAAATTGGGAGAAGATCTCACCCCACAGACATAAAGGGTCTAATTTGAGGTGGCCTAAGTTGAGGCACTTAAATGAGGGATGGCTCCGACTGGGTAACCCAGGAACTGCCGAGTGGCTGAGAAGGAGTAATATCTGATAAAATCCAAATACAGCAACTGTTACTTTCCAGATTGGCTTCGCACCCCCCCCTTCCCCCAGGTCTCTGATCCAAGCGATTGCTCTCCCCCTCCTCCCGGCCAAATATTTTTTTGTGAAAAAAGAAGTAGGCCTACACATTGGGAAAGAACATTTTTACATGTTTTTCATAACTATTTGAATTCCGTTCCCTCTCAATTGTCAGTGGTGCATTCTTCGAAAGAAGTAGGCTACAAGCTGAGGGAGTTCCTTCTCAAATAGGACATCCTCCCTAGCATAGAAGAGGTTGGATAAAAGGAACCGGGTGGAACTATAAATAAGAATTAGCTCTATTAACTAGAAATGAACGTAGGAGGAGGATTTAGAGAAAGGAAATAATGTAACTTCAAGGAATGTCGGTAGAGAACTATGGCCAAAGGTGTGTGCACGAAAGTACCTCGGATAAATGAACTTGGATCCAGATAGAAATTTCAAATAATAATATAATAAATCAGATCATCTGAAGACATTTCGATCTCGTCTTTATTTATTCAAATTTTTTGCTAGCAATAAAATTTGAATAAATTTTTATTGCTCAAGACAGAGATCGAATCCTAGAAGAAGCGACATCTCTACATTTGTGGTAAGTCCAAACAATTTTTTTAATTTCGGATTTTTCTACTAAAATAGAAATCTTAGAAAATTATTTTACTGCTACAATTGTATATTCTTAACAAGTGTTGGGAAAAAATAAAACCCATGGTGAAAATGATAAAAGAATTTTGTTTATTTATTAGAGAAAAGTTTTTTTTTTTTTTATTGTACAATTTTTATTCTAACTACCAAGACGCTAATTGATTCTTCACTTTGAGCAGTCCATTAAAATAAATCACTTTTGAATATCATGTGTGTCTAATATATTTCCCCCTCCGATATTATCAAGATCCCGTGCAAGATTCCCACCACCGATATTTTCTAATCCTCTCGCTAAATTGCCACCTCCAATATTATCAAGTTCTCTTGCAAGATTTCCCCCACCGATGTTTTCTAACCCTCTGGCAAGGTTCCCGCCTCCAATATTATCGAGTTCTCTTGCAAGATTGCCTCCACCAATATTTTCTAGACCTCGTGCCAAATTCCCTCCACCAATATTATCAAGTTCTCGTGCAAGATTTCCACCTCCTATGTTTTCTAGTCCTCTCGCCAAATTTCCACCGCCTATGTTCTCTAAACTTCTTGCCAGATTTCCACCACCGATGTTTTCTAGTCCTCTCGCCAAGTTTCCACCGCCTATGTTCTCTAAACCCCTAGCAAGATTTCCACCTCCGATATTTTCTAGACCTCGTGCCAAATTTCCTCCACCAATATTATCAAGTTCTCTTGCAAGATTTCCACCACCGATATTTTCTAATCCTCTCGCCAAATTTCCTCCCCCAATATTTTCCAAACCGCGTGCCAAATTTCCACCTCCAATATTATCCAATCCACGGGCCAAATTGCCTCCTCCAATATTATCCAATCCTCTTCCACTTGGTAAATTGCCACCACCGATATTCTCTAAATCATGATGACTCTGACCCAATTTGGCTGATTGTTTAGGGAATGTGTGATAATGTTGGTGAAAATAATTTTCCATATCTTGTTTCATGTTGATGTTGTTCATGTTGTTGTATCTTCCAGGAATGTTCAAATGTGTAAGCTTGTTGTGGTGTTTTGCTTTCCATTTGCGAGCTGAAAATATATATTTTTGCTTATTTCTCTCAACATGTACACTAATAGAAGATTTTTTTTACTGTTTTAAAATGGTTTAATGTTAGAGTTATTATTTTGATTTTATTGTGAAAGTTTAATTGTAAGTTTAAAGTTGTTTTAATTTTGTTTTAATGAAAGATTTAGTTGTGAATTAAAATTATGTAGAAAATACATTCAAGCAAGCGAATGAACAAAGCAGCAATAAAGAAAAGGCAAAAAACAATAAACAACAAAAAGCTAGAACAAAAATTGCTAAAAAAAAAAAAACAGAAAGTATGTCAAGAACATCCTTTAGAGTATTCAAATTTCCATTTTATTATGAGGAAGAGGTTAAATAAATTGTAGCCCTGAATTCATCGAACCGATATTTAACAACACATGCGAGCTTTCGTTAATGTCTACCTCTTCCTGGTATGGGCGTAGCCAGAGCAAGAACTTAATCACCTCTAATTTCTCTTTTATATTCCCACACTTGATTAAATAGTGTTCAAAAATGCCAGATTCTGGAGGAACCTTATAAAAACCTCAAAATTAGAAAGACCCAAATATAAAGATCCAGGAGTAGGAGAGAGAAATTGAGAATTACAGATTGTGAATTGTTTGAATTAAAAAAATAACACTAGTGATGACGAAGTCCAAAGAAGAGGAGAGAAAAGATGTAGGGGGAGCTAGATTTATTTAATTTATTAAGGCACTTCAAGCCGACACAGTGGTTCCAAATCCCGAAAACGTGCCCAAAAGTCCAAAAATAAAGTTTTCAATTTGGAGACTTTTAAGCACCTAAAAAGTTTTATCTTTACTGTTAGAAACGACCGTTTTTGAAAGTCATATGCACATATGTGGCTTTGATTTAAGAATGTTAAAATTGAGCTATTTGAGCTTCATCTATATTCGGCCATTTTCCTTGAACTATTGTTCAACATGAGATGTTCGTCAATTCGGCTTAACACCTATATACAGCACAAAATTGACAACTTATTTTCCCATGCTTGTTCAATTAACCCCTTTTACTTTCTCTTACCTCTATATATATGTTAATATATATAGAGAGAGAAAGTATTGGATACATGTCAAAAATTCGATGTCGAGATTTTGATGGATATACACGTTTTGAGGTCCCCTGAATCCAAAAAAGTGGTTTCCGCGACATGGTCTGTCTGTCTGTGTGTCTGTGTGTCTGACTGTGAACAAAATATCTCAAGAACGGAAAGAGCTAGAAGGTTAAAATTTTATATTTATGTTAGGCACCCCCATGGGACGTGACACGAAGCTTTTGAACAAAATCGACCAAAAAGTACTAGTACTTTACTGATGCACTTTTTCAGTTTTTTTCGATTTTCTCTAAATTTGCTCCAACGATTTTTTTTTAAATTCAAAAATCAATTATTTTTTAGATTCTCTTTAAAATGTATATTCTCATTTTGTCATTGAAATCTTCTGAAGACCACTTTACTCTTGTACTCCATAGAAAAGATAGGAGAAATGGTTGCCCTGGTAACAACATATAAATATTTTGCCATACCTATAAATTGTACATCTTGAAAATCGAATGTACCGTACTGTCGGAAACTAAATACATGTCGACACAAAAAATCTGGTGTGACAAGCACAGAACACAACTTTCGATTACCGAAGGTAAGAGAAAGTTGTGTGCTGTGCGCCAGTCACACCAGATTTTTGAGATGATGGATTCAATTATAGTGAAATAGATAGGCTAGACATTCCGGATTCAAACCCCCGGGACAAGAAGTTACTTGATCCACCAAAAAATAAATATAATCACAAAATATGTCTCTCTTGGGCTCTAGTTGAAATATTACAAGTAAAAAAGTAAATGACTTAAAATGAATAATAACAAAACCAAAAAATCTGGTGTGACTGGCGCACAGCACACAACTTTCTCTTACCCTTCGGTAAGAGAAAGTTGTGCACCGTGCTGGTCACACCAGATTTTTTGTGTCGAGATATATTTAGTTTCCGATAGCACCTTAGTTTCAAACTTGCATTTTAAATGTTGACTGCTTCAAATAAACTATGGTTATTTTTCAAAATTTTAATCTCATATTTGGACATTTTATACACAATATAGAATCGTAAATAAATACAAAATTTCATAAGAATTGGAAAAAAAAATTTTAAATGCCTAAAAAGTTCTAAAGGGGACCCCCTTTTGAATCGAAATTAACATACAAATCCCTATAGGAAATTAACATTGTTCCTATGCGAAGATAAGGTGGAAAGGGAATTTAAAAAGAGTAGAGAGAGACGATAATGTTTGCAAGTGAGAGAGAGACATATATGTTTTCTTTGAAACAATTAAAGACACAAATAAATTTAAAATAAATGGGAATTTAAATAATAATTGATTTTTAATCTAATAAAAAGAAAAAGATTTAAATTCCGTTACCATGGCAACCATTTCTATCTTTCCTATGAAGAACAAGAGTAAAGTGGTCTTCAGAAGATTTCAACGGCAAAATGAGAATATACATTTTAAAGAGCATCTAAAAAATAATTGATTTTTGAATTTTTAAAAAAAATCCTTGGAGGGAATTTTGAGAAAATCGAAAAAAACTGAAAAAGTACATCAGTAAAGTACTAGTACTTTTTGGCCGATTTTGTTCAAAAGCTTATTTTGAGATTCTTCAAAGGTACCTAAGTTAAATATAAAATTTCAATCCGGTAGCTCAACTCCTTCATGCTAAAAATCTGTCCACACACACACACACACACACACAGACCAATTTGCGGGACCCACTTTTTTGGACTCAGGGGACCTCAAAACATGTATATCCATCAAAATCTCGACATCGAATTTTTGACATGATCGCAATACTTTCTCTCCTATATATTTCATATATAGGCTAAGAGAAAGTAAAAAGGGATAGATTGAAGTTTGTTTCTGTCATCTAATATCGCCCCTTTGGTAATTCTTACTCAGAACTTTTGGCTTGGGGTAATTTAAAAGAGACCTTGGCTAAAAATTCAAAAAATATACTCGAAGGCTGGGTTATCCAATTGAAAGCAAAATGGCTACCTCTGATGCAAGCGACCTTAACCTTTAACATAAATTTAAAAAATCTAGTGTGACTGGCGCACAGCACACAACTTTCTCTTACCTTCGGTAATCGAAAGTTGTGTTCTGTGCTTGTCACACCAGATTTTTGTGTCGACATATATTTAGTTCCCGACAGTACGGAACATTTGAATTCAGATGTAAAATTTTTAAGTATAGGAAAATATTTATTTTTTGTTACCATGGCATTTTTCCTATCTTCCCTATGAAATACAAGAGTAAAGTGGTCTTCAGAAGATTTCAATTGCAAAATGAGAATATACATTTTAAAGAGCATCTAAAAAATAATTGATTTTTGAATTTAAAAAAAAATCGTTGGAGCAAATTTTGAGAAAATCGAAAAAAACTGAAAAAGTACATCAGTAATGTACTAGTACTCTTTGGCCGATTTTGATTAAAAACTTATTTTTCCGGTCGCGGGAGATGTTTAACTTAAATATAAAATTTCAACCTTGTAGCTCAATTCCTTCATGCTTAAAATTGAACACACACAGACACACAGACAGACCATGTCGCGAAAACCACTTTTTTGGATTCAGGGGACCTCAAAACGTGAAGATCCATCAAAATCTCGACATCGAATTTTTGACATGAATCCAATACTTTCTCTATATATATATATATATTATTATTTTTTTTTTTTTTTTTTTTTAAAAAAAACATTCACACTTTTTTCTCATTCACACTCACACTCACACACACATTCACACAGTCTTTTCGGCAACTCAGGCCATTTAAGACTTTAAACGATATCCGTTATTGATTATTATATATATATGGGGTCCAGGCATTCTTATTTAAGCCATTTGGTATCCAATTGGCTTAAATAAAATCATCGGACTGCCTGGGGTCCGAACCCGCGACGTTTGGTATATGAGGTTAGCACGCTAACCTCTACGCCATGCCCCGAGGGCATATATATATTACATAGGTAAGAGAAAGTAATATATCACAACCTGTCATTTTATTGTTAAAAGAAGTTGAATCAAAATAAAAATAACAAATATAACAAGTATATACTTCTTTTTTAAATAAAATGATGAGATATCGTATGTTTTGCTATAAGAAGGGTTTCTACACTACAAAAAAAAATCTGGTGTGACTGGCGCACAGCACACAACTTTCTCTTACCTTCGGTAATCGAAAGTTGTGTACTGTGCTTGTCTCACCAGATTTTTTGTGTCGACATGTATTTAGTTTCCGACAATACGGATCATTCGATTTTCAAGATGTAAAATTTATACACTGATAAAAAGAAAACTTTGAGTCAACGTGGTTTCAGTTGAGTCAAATACATGGCGTATTTACGGGCGGCGAAATACTCAACTACCTAGGTTTAAGTACGGCGCGTATTTGAAAGAGATCGTTCAGTCAAATACATGGCGTATTCATGAGAATTACGCAGTACTTGAAGTGGCGTCCTATGTAACTTGTTCAATAATATACGTGTTTAAGTTAATATAATAAGCATTTTATTTAGCCAGCCTACGTTTTTCTTACAATAACTATTCTATTCAATTAGAAAACAAAATAAATTCTATCAATTTTTTAGGAATTTGAGTGAAAATACATTTATTTGCAGCAATCTTCAGACTCATTTATTCAAATTCTTCACGATATTTTTTTAACTACGGAATTAATTGTTTGAAATATATACAATGTTACTGAAATTTCTTATGAAATTTATGCTATAATGACCGATTTTGACTTACGTAAATATTTATTAAAATGAAAAAATTAATTTATTTTCTCCAAAAATATAGCAGATTAACTTAAAAAATTTATTGTTTTTTTTGAGTGCCTACTTGTATTGATGTTAAATAAACTGTAGTTAATCTCGTTGAGTAGTAAAAAGTTATTCTAATTAGTTTTTTTTTTTTGAGTTGCTGAAAAGACTTTGTGTGTGTATGTGTGTGGGGGGGGGGGGTGAAAAAGGTGTGTGTTTAAAAAAAAATAATAATAGTTTTTTTTATTTATTTCATTATTTATTTATAAACTTTAATAGGATATATTATAACTGTTATTACATAATTACATTTTAAATTATACATTTGTATAAAAATTATAGAAAATTTGGATATTTATTAACATAATAATTATCTTAAAAATAATAACAAATCCTGTAACATTACTCATTTACACAAACCAACCAAAAAAAAATACCATGGGCGTAGCCAAACATCTTGTTAGGGGGGACAACCCCTCGTTAGGGCGAGAGGGGGGGGTTTGCAATTAATATATACATAGATTATTAATTATTTATTTAAATAAAAAAAAATTAAATTAATGTAGTGGATTGGGGCGTTAAAAAAATTCCCAAAGGGAAAAATATATATTTGTTTCTTTTTTTTTTTTTTTTAGGGCAAGCCAGGGGGGGGGCAATGCCCACCTGCCTACTCCTGGCTACGCCCATGAAAAATACTCACCACATTTAATGAATTATATTATTTTAAGTTAAGAGAAGCAAACGATTTCAAATCAAATAAAAAAATTTAAAAAAGGGATAAAAAATTAACACTGTTGTAACAGATGATACTAATTATTATTATATATATATAGATATTATGGCACTGCAAAAGTTATTATTATCCAAATGCTCTCCCACGTATTTGTTATTGTTATTTTTTTTTTTTTTTCAAAAACTGTCTATATTCACCTTCATTTGATTCATCGGAACGCTTGCGCTTATTATAATCGAATTCGTCAGCAATTGATTCAATATCCTGTAAGAATAGAACAATTTTTAAAAGTTGCTGAAAGTGTATGAGTGTATGTTTTCACTCAAATAAATAGATACTTACTTTTAAATCTTTCCACCAAATTTGTCAGATTCCATTTATTCAAATATCGTCTGATCATCCGCCATATTGAAATTTTTAAATTAATCACAATGTAAGGGTTTGTTGGTTATATAAAACACAAACACTTAACACTGGTATTATCAAAAAATTATTTAACAAAAAAAAAAAAAAAAAAAAATACGAGTTTTGTTCACTGTTGGAGATAGTGTATGTTCTGAAGTCTAAACAAGAACTGAGACCAGTACTCCTGCGAGCTACTAGCTAGCTTCTTTTATGCTCTTTAAAATGTTTTTCCTCTCAAATTTGTTTGAAGAAAAATAAATGCTAGGGTTTTTCCATAATTTCTTTGTTCCTCCCGGTACCTGCTTCTAAAAGGAGGGTGTTTAAAAGGTGATTGACCCTTTTCCAAATACATATGTCAAGCACTATTTATTTTATTATGAATAAAATTAAAATTTATTTAATAAATTTTGATCTTATATTATTTCGATATTGTCAAAAACAAAACGCTAATCAAAAATAGATTCTAGTTTTCTACATGTCAAGTTAGATGGGAGTGATGGAGCGTAGCTGCGGCAACTTGCTGTCTTTAATATGCAATTATTCAATTTTTTTTTTTTTTTTTAATAAATACGCAAAATACGCAAAAAAAAATTTCGAATTTTGACCAAGACCGCCGGGGCGGGTAACTGAACTTCGAATTGGGTAAAATTTCATTTACGAGTGCTTTATAATATAAGTAAAAAAATTAGAGGGTATAAGACTTCAAAAAAATAAAAATAAAAATTGAAAAATAAGGGAAACCCTATTAAACATGTAGGCCTATGTAATATATAGAAGAGCAAGTACTGGATTCATGACAAAAATTTGATGTCATGATTTAGACGAATATACACGTTTTGAGGTCTCCTGAGTCCTAAAATGATCTCAAACTTTACTGATGTACTGGTACTTTTTCAGATTTTTCGATTTTCTCAAAATTGGTTCAAATGATTTTATTTAAAATTCATAAATAAATTATTTTTTAGATCCTTTTTAAAATCTCTATTCTCATTTCACCCTCAAAATTGTTCGAAGACAACATAAATATTCTCTTTTGATTAAAAATTTTACTTCTTGAATTCTAATGCATTACCGGGAATTAAATAAATGTCGACACAAAAAAATCTGTTGTGACAAGCACAGAACACTACTTTCAATTACCGAATGTAAGAGGAAGTTGTGTGCCGTGCGGTCATTCACACCAGAATTTTTTTATGCATTTCAAAGATTATCTAAAAATAATAGAAAAGACCGATATGAATTTCCGAGACAATTTTTTTATTTTTTGGTTGAAATGAAATAAACTACCAACTTCTTTTTGGGAAATTATATTCGATAATATATTTTGCTTACAAAAATAAGAAAAACTTTTACACAATCACTTAAAACTTTCTATCAAAAACATGTATGTAATTAAAAGAAAAGTTTATTTTTTTACATCAACTTCAAATAGAGTTTATTTTAAATTTATATGTATTTCTACTAAATACATAGATGTATCTAGCTCTATCTGTTGTTTGCCGGACGAACCTCACATTTCTTTCATTCAAATACATCGTATTTGACCGGAAAAATGCTGTTATAAAGGGAATGCCATACCTGTCTCTACTCAAATGCTTCGATTTAGTTGTCTCAAATACTGCGTTTTTGAACCAATTGAAATGTTCTTAACTCAAGAGCGGATTGACCAAATACGTGGCGTATTTGGGAAAAAAACTTCATTTTTATCAGTGTAAGCATGGCAAAATATTTATATTATGTTACCATGGCAACCATTTCTCCTATCTTTTCTATGGAGTACAAGAGTAAAGTGGTCTTCAGAAGATTTCAATCACAAAATGAGAATATACATTTTAAAGAGCAACTAAAAAATAGTTGATATATGAATTTTAAAAAAAATCGTTGGAGCAAATTTTGAGAAAATCGAAAAAAACTGAAAAAGTGCATCAGTAAAGTACTAGTACTTTTTGGTCGATTTTGTTCAAAAGCTTCGTGTCACGTCCCATGGGGGTGCCTAACTTAAATATAAAATTTCAACTTCCTAGCTCTTTTCGTTCTTGAGATATTTTGTTCACACACACCACACACACACACACACACACACACACACACACACACACACACACACAGACCATGTCGCGAAAACCAGTTTTTTGGATTCAGGGGACCTCAAAACGTGAAGATCCATCAAAATCTCGACATCGAATTTTTGACATGAATCCAATACTTTCTCTCTATATATATATTACATATATACATAGGTAAGAGAAAGTAAAAAACAGAGAATCCACTAACTACCCATAACCTCAAGCAACCGGCCCTTAGTTTTTTTTTTTTTTTTTTTTTTTTCTCATTCACACTCACACTCACACACACATTCACACTGTCTTTTCGGCAGCTCAGGCCATATAAGACATTTACGATAACCGTTATTGAATAAATATACATATATAGGGTCCAGGCATTTTTATTTAAGCCATCTGGTATCCAGATGGCTTAAATAAAATCATCGGACTGCCTGGGGTCCGAACCCGCGACGTTTGGTATATGAGGTTAGCACGCTAACCTCTACACCACGCCCCGTGGGCAACCGGCCCTTAGTATTTTTAAATTAATTTTATTTAACATGTAAGATAAATTCAATTATATATTTAGTAACAATCTTATTTTGAAAATTAACAGCCTGACAAAGTTAGAAACATCGTGGACACACACATTAATAATTCAAAAATGGGTTTTTAGATTAAAAATATATGCCAGAAAGGAAGCGTAGACATTTTGTAGGAAGGAGGGAGGTCTCAAAAGTTTGACATTGTGACAAAAAATATATTCAATTTTTTCTTCGCATTTTGTCTTGGTTAAAAATGCTAACAAAATTTTTTTTGTTTTTTAGAAATTATTTTGTCTTCGCTCGGAGAGAATTGAAAGGGCTCGGCGCTCTTTCTCTGATTCTATCTCATCGTCAAGCTAAAATTCGTTCATTTTCTAGAGTAATTTAAACGCTAAAAGACAAGTTATTATCTTATTAGATTTCTATTTTATCTTCTTATAGAAAGATATTGAGTTACACCAAAACAACGTTAAAATCCTTTTTTCCAATTAGCAATGGGATAGGATTATAATTTATTTTAATAAAAAAATCGTTAGGATTGCGCGTTTTTTTTAAGAGGATTATTGGCGGTATTAAATTAAAATATCGTGATTACTTTAATTTGAAATATGTATGTATTATATTATACGATTTGGTTTGTAAAATTAATTATAAAAATTAAACCTTTAATAAAAAGAAAAAAAATCCGATGAAACCAACATATAACCAACTGAAACAAATTAAACACTCTTTCCCAAATTGGACGTTGCCGAGATAGTGAAAAAATCCCCCCCCCCCCGGCTTTTAATAAAAATAAAGGGACGATGAAAGCATAAATGAAATATATGAACAAGTCAACATTTTTTTTTTCAATTAGTAAAAAATGACAAATTATTTATGCGGTACTGCATCTGATAGAGATTTATAATTTAAATTTTCTGTGGAAGGAGGTATCTAATTTAATTAATTTTTTTTTATCTAAAAAATCCAAAAAACACTTTATTTGAGGACAATTTTAGATAGAAATACCTGGTGGATATTATTGAGAAGGATGTAGATAAATAAATATATGGAGATGATTTTCACGCCAATTTATTCGGTTTTTCTCCAAGTTCAAACGACTCCTTCTTCGGGATCATCTTAACCCCGCATGGTCCTGAGGAATGAGTCGTTTGAACTCCAAAACATAGACGTATAGAGGAAAAAATCTGGATAAATTGGCCTAAATACAGTGGCGTAGCGAGCTTAACTAGCGCCCGGGGTACAATACCTTTTTAGCGCCCCCCTCCCATTCGAAAACCATATCATATTATATGTAAAATATACAGAATTATCATATTACACTGGCACTAAATTTAAGATATATTTTCCAGGAATCAATTATAATAAAAATAAAAATTATTCAGCAATTTTTTGTTTTGCGGACCATTTGGCACCCCTTTGTGAGTAGCGCCCAGGGCATGATGACCCCCCTTGCCCCCCATCGCTACGCTACTGCCTAAATATCATCTCCAGATTTTTATTTATCTACATACTTCTCAATTTTAATTCTTAAAAAAAAAGTTTTTATAGGATTGAGAAAAGTTAGGGTGTTGATTGAAACTTCGCTAATTGTTTTAAGATCGTCCCTACACCTAGCCAATCAGAAAGCTGGTTTTGGATTGTGACATCTGTCATTGGACTATTTTTATTCATCTTTTTTTTAATACAAAAAAAAAAAAAATATTTTATGAAAATTTTAATTTCTTTTTTTAACTGAAGGGCTTAGTGGAAGATAGTCATAAGCCACAAACATTATTTTCGAGATATTGACAAACTATAGTTTTACTCAAATCTGTAAATCAGCCGCTTAATTTAGAATAACTTTCTTTATAAAAATGAACACTTGTATGTCTTATAAAGCATATAGTAGAGAATGGAACATTAATTCACCCTAGCTTATGGTTTAAAAGTATTTATAATCAACAAGAAAACGAAAATGGGCTTATGACTTTCTTCACCGAAAAAATGGCAATTTTTTTGCTTAAAAAATGAGGTTTTTTAAAAAAAAAAATTGATTCTAGAGTTTATTAATCGCGATTTTTGTTATATAGTCAATTAATTTTTCTTTTTTTGCACAAATTGAGATCAAATTTAGTTTTATATGTTTAGCCGTTCGGAATCTACAATGGTTTAAACTTTCGTGCATGCCTCCTATACATATTAAAAAATGTCTATATTCTTATATTGTTGTAATTAGAGCTGGAACTGGTGCTTGTTAAGTGCCAAGAATCACAACTATCAGTGTAAAACGAATCAGATTCTTCATTTTCAGCTCCCTTATTCGTAGATGTCGTTTGAAATACGACGCCATTTTGCTCTAACTTATGACTATCTTACTTCCCAAATGATCACTAGTTGGCCAAATAAAGAACTTCCACTTATTATATGCCACCAACTATGGTAAAATCAAGAAACTTCTTTGTGTGGTATTAAAGAGGGATATTTAAAGGCATGAATATCAAAAATGACAAAATGGTGGCTTATGACTATCTTCTACTAAGCTCTTCAACTTTTAAATTATCGTAGAAAATTAGCCCAATAACAGATGTTACAATTGAAAACAAGCTTTCTGATTGACTAGATGAAAGGACGATCTTCACTTTAAACTAGACACTTCAATCCTATACAAACCTACAATCACATAAAAGGCTTAATTAAAATCGTGCTAATTTTTGTTCAAAATATAAAATTACTCGATTTATAATTTCTAAGAAAAAGAGTGAGAAAGAAAAAAAAATTATGAATATATTGAAAATATCAAGTGGGAGATGGAGCTTTGAACTTTTTCTATTAATATTAAATAGTCAAGGGAATAGAAAAAGAAACGTTGCAACAATAACTATTAACAGAGAGAGAGAGAGAGAGAGAGAGAGAGATAGGGGGCGGATAGTAATTTAATTTGTTTAAAGTTGTCTTCTTTTTTTTCAGTTTAAAACTAAATAACTAAATTTTGTTTTCGCTTTTTTTTTTAAGGGAGGGAAAAATTAGATTTTGGAGAGTTTGACCTTGCTTCTATCTCTCTCTCTATCGATATATTCCTATAAGTCAAGTTTCAAACAATTTTTGTATTGCACAATCTCTAGTAATCGATATATAATAATAGCGGAGTGTCTGTCCGTCTGTCACGCTCTGTTTAACCAACTTCCCGTTGGAATTTTGAAACAAATTTTGCACTCTTATAGAGGAAGTTAGAGAGAGCCAAGAAAAATACTAGGGTCCCAAAATTCTTATGAATTTTTGAGTTATTAATTCCTAAAGTTACGATTTCTCCTAAAGGAAATGTAATGTATAGAGAAATATTTATGTATTCTTTGCAGTGATGTATTCTGTGAATGTAAACAAATGCTCAAACAGGCACTGGAATGGAATACGTAGAGCAAAAAATTTGATATGGCGTAGAGGTTAGCGTGCTAACCTCGTATACCAAACGTCGCGGGTTCGGACCCCAGGCAGTCCGATGATTTTATTTAAGCCAATTGGATACCAAATGGCTTAAATAAGAATGCCTGGACCCCTATATGTATATTTATATAATAACGGTTATCGTCTAAGGTCTTAAATGGCCTGAGTTGCCGAGGGGACTGTGTGAATGTGTGTGTGAGTGTGAGTGTGAATGGGAAAAAAGTGTGAATGTTTAAAAAAAAAAAAAAAAAAAAAAAAATTGATATAAATCTTGGGCCCTCGGGGCCTGGTGTAGGAGTTAGCGTGCTAACCTCGAATACCAAAAGTCGCGGGTTCGGACCCCAGGCAGTCCGATGGTTTTATTTAAGCCATTTGAAAATCAAATGGCTTAAATAACAATGCCTGGACCCCCAATATTTATATTAACCAATAACGGATATCATCAGTCTTATAAGGCCTGAGTTGCCGAAAAGACTGTGTGAATGTGTGTGCAAGTGTGAGTGTGAATGAGAAAAAAGTGTTTTTTTATAAAAAAAAAAATTGATATAAGTTAGTGCCGCATTTCTAAATAATAGAGATGCCATGCATATAGTAAAGCCTTCCCAAATCGCACACTTGAGTACTATATTGTTGTTATGTAGCAAAAAACTTATCTGTAAAAAAAGAAATAAACTTTTGATCTAGGCGAGGAAAAATCCCTGGTCAACAAAAATATATATATATATATTTTTTTTTTTTTAATACTCACACTTTTTTCCATTCCCCGCGCTACCAACTACGCCAAGCCCGAGGACATTTTTTATATCTCAATAGAAAAAATTTGAGAATGAGTGAAAAATATAACGAAAAAACTCACAAAATTGAATAACAAAAAAAAAAAAAAAAAAAAAAAAAAACAGAACAGACTCAATAATTTGAGACACTAAGATAAATGGATGCAAAATTTGGTCCATCTTTTTTAACATTTCATTGACAATCCTTTAAACAACGTTTACTTTCCAAATATTAGCTAGAGGAATGAATATAACGAATTCCTACTAGATGTATTGATTTTTTTATTTGACTATTTCAAATATTCCGAAAAAAGATTATTTAATTCTCAAACAGGCTCTCCTTTCTTTTATAAGAGTTAATTCCATAAACCCAGATCTCACAGCATATGCCCCTAGTAGTCATAATAATGTGTATAGCTTATTTTTATGCCTGGGCATATGGGGTGTCCACGTTAATGCCGGGGAGCCTGGCTCTTTTGAAGTGAAACTTTAAGTAAATTCGACATTTTTTGATCTCTATCAATATTCATTTTAATGCAAAGGACATCCTTTCAAAGGACATGTTCCCTAGAAGTAGAATTAGAGGCCGCCTCTTACTATTTAAGGGTCAATGATAAGCGATAAAATTTATTTAAATTAACTATGAATTAATTTGCAAGTAAATAAATATGGAACGAGTCCGAAAGGCCTTTTACAAAATGAGAAAACTTTTTCCAGTCAATTTTTGTATGTGCACTTGCCCGAAAAATTATATAGCCTACCACATTTGAGAATTATAATACAGGGTGAGGCATAATAAAGAGCGATTTTTATAAAGGCTGTTAAGTAAAAGCACTTTGTTAAAAAAAAATAATTTATATCATATTCTTTAAATACATGAAAAAGAATTTTCTGCACTAGTAAAACATCGGTTATTTTATGAAGATAGCTCTGGTAAGAAGGCGTTCGTTTGAAATCCCTAGTGTAGCGCTGTGCCGACGATATAAAAAAAGTTTTTAACGAAGTGTTTGTACTTAACAATTTTTTAAAAATCGTTCTTTATTATGCCCCACCCTGTATCTGCACAACAATGATTTTAAGTTTGTTTTTTTTATTTCCAAGTTCAAACTTTATGCCCATTTCAACATGACTGTCACCATCAGAAACAAGAAACGAAATCAGTTAGAGTTTTTTTCTATATCATTTTGATATTTGTTTGAATAATATATTTCAACTAAAGCCTTTTGAATTTGTTAAAAGAAGATATTTAAGTTATATAAGACTAAAAGGTCCTCTACAATTTGTAATAATTAGATGACTGGACGTCCGAAAATGAAGAACGATAGAGTTTAATTTAGCCATAACTAGAGACCGGACAAAAAAGCATAAAAAAATGGAAAAAAAGTGCTTAAAAAAGCATAAAAAACTTGAATAAAAAGTTGTTAAATAAGCATATAAGTTGAAAAAAGCATCTAATAAGCAATTTTTACTCATACCAATGGCGTATACAAATTTTTTTTAAAGAAACTAAATTTACTCCGTCCCGCCCTGCGAAAAATTTTTTTGCGGAACCAAATTTTTTCACCCTGCGGAAAAAATTTTTTTACAGGGCTATATTTTTTTGCACTGCTGGGCTTTAAATTTTTTTTTTTTTTTTGGGGGCCGGCCCCCTCCCCCTCTTATACACGTCCCTGGTGTATGCGTGTGGAATGGGAAAAGTGTGTTTTTTAATAAAAAAAAAATTATAAATATTCGTAAAATAAGTTCAAATAAGCACGAAAGGGAAAAAAAGCATGAAAACTCAAAAAAAGCAAAAAAAGCATAAAAATGCAATCTCAATGCACTTAGTTTTTCCTAATTCGTATAGAAATTAAATATCTAATGGTTGCTTATAAAATTGAGCAATAAGCATTTTGCTTAAAATCCGGTCTCTAGCCATAACCATTGGTGTCTGCCACATCGTATCGAGAGACAAGAGAAGAAGTTCCCTTTCGCAACAATCTATTATATTTATACTTAAGCAGGAGTGAATTGAGACTAATAAGAGATCTTCTAACAGGACAATGTCCTTTAAAATATTATTTAAAGAAGTGTTTATTAAAGCTTTTGTGTTTTGTATTATTATTATTAGGGGAATTTTTAAATATAGACCACATTTGTTATTAATTATTTATTAAAAATATAAATACTGAACAACGTTTCGACTGCTTATTCTGCAGTAGTTTACAAGTACTGTGCACTTGCTCCGACTCAAGTGAACTAACCTCCAAGGGACTACTGCTACGTGACATTTTATACTCAACGGTCCCTTAGAGGTTAGTTCACTTGAGTCGGAGCACGTGCACAGTACTTGTAAACGACTGACAGAATAAGCAGTCGAAATGTATTTATGTTATATTATATGTCGTCACTCTGCCATCGGACAAAACAGAATGTGTGAATGTATTGCACTAATGTGACAGAGAAGGCAGAATTTCGAAAGGACTATAATGTAAAAAAAAACTGGCTATAATAAGTACTGGTCATAGAGAAAAGGTCAGGATGAATAATGGCCAGAGAGGGAAAAGTACACAAGACGATCGACAGTTGTCAAGTTCAAATATATCAATGATTAAATGGCTTCATATGCCGAAACAAACTCTCCACCAGGTCTATTCTCTAAAAACAGACGTTAAAATTTAACATCATAAATTGAATGTTAGAAAGAAAAGTAATAACACTAGCGTTAAAAATGCTATTCTCTAAACAAAGTTTTAACAGCGACGTTAATACCTCGATAACCTCTCGCGCTTGCGCATTACTAACTTGATTAGTTATTTTCAATTTAGTAGGTCTATCTGACACTCCAGCGTTAAAAAATGCTATTCTCCAAACAAAGTTTTAACAGCAACGTTAACATGTTTCTTTTATCTCAAAGCAGTCAAAATCATAACCTTACATTTTTAGGTTAAAGACGCCATTTTGATGCATTAAATACGGCGTTAAAATATTAAAGGCACCCCTGGACATGACATTAATCTTTAACAATATTGACTAAATGTTATCGCTTTGGCCTTTTTGCTTACAGAATACCAATTTGAAGCAAGGTGTTAAAATAAATTAATGCTGATTTCAGATGTTAAAAGTTAACGTTTTTGCTTAGAGAATAGACCGGCATAAACTTCGAATATAAATATTTAAGCTAAAATAAAATTCCAAAAACGAGAGGGGGCAGGGAAAGGAGGCAAATTATTTTCTCATTATTTTTTTTCTTCTCTCCAAATGATTTCATATTAAAAATCAATTAATAAAAAAATTGAATTTTAAATCTTATTAAAAAGCTAATCAAAATTATCAAACTTATCTTTCGATCATCTCTCTCTAAAATTCAATTTGAGTTGCAATATTTCACAATAGAGCAGCAGCGCAGGATCCCGTAATAGCAAGCCAATTGGATTTTTTTTTTATTATAATTATTAAAAAGATAGAAAGGATTAAAATGGTTATTTGATTTTCATAATAGGAAGGGGAATGAATTAAAATGTCAACCACATTTATAGAGAATTAGTGGCTACTCTCTAAAATAGGAATTTAAAATTAATTATTTCCCCTTCCCCTCCTTCAACGCTCATCATCATCGGTGTGTGACGTATGACAAATGCAAGTCTCTTTGTTAATCTATTATTGTTTAAAAGATGATCCCTATTGGATTTGGGACATTCAATAGAATAAATTCCCTCTATCTTTCTATCCTTTTAAATTCTATTGATGGAGATTAATTTGGTATAAATTAAAAGAAAGGTTTAATCTGTTTAATAACGAGCTTTTTTTGACGTTAATGCTCCCATCACACTCGTGATGTGAGATGAGCGTGAAAAAAAAAATATAAAATAAAATTATACGTAGATTAGAGTGCCTGTGGTGTCCGAATGCGTAACAATAATAATCAATAAGTTTAAAGAAATTATCAAAAAGGTATTCCACTGAACAAAAAAAAAAAAAAAAAAACACACTAAAGAAGTGAAACTTCTACGCAAAAGTTGAACCCATCCTCGGGACAAAAATATACTTAGATTTTTTTTTTTTTCATTTATTCGGCCATCAGTCAAAGGCTCTATACTTAGCTTAAATATATACTTTCAACCCTAGGCTCTAGCATGTACAGTAAGGGACAATATTAAGTCCCACCCAGGCGTTTTCTTCTTGTGATTATTCCATTGTTTTTATAAAAAAAATGAAAATATTTATTGGAAATTTTCTAGGTTAACCATGAAGTTTCCATTAAAAAATATATAATATTTTTTTTTAAATAATGAAATAATCACAAGTAGAAGACCCATGGGTGGGACTTAATATTGTCCCTCACTGTACATATCGATACTTGGAAATTCAAAGGTCGTAAAAGACAAAATAGCAAAAATGAGTTATATATGTTCAGCTTTTGTTTGAGCTATAAAGTGCGATCTCAAAAAAAGTGTTTTTTTTTTTTTACGCCATTAAATTTTTTATAGATATTTGAGAAATCATAGGAATTTATTATGCTATAGTGTTTTTCAACCTAACACTTTGCGCAAATTTGTCAAAAAGGATTAAAAATTCTGAGAAGAAGTGTCTTTCAAAGACTAAAATAGTAGTAAAGTCAGAAAAGTTATGAGGGAAAATGTTTTTTTCCCCCCCCCCCTCCTTTTTTTTTTGGCTTTCCTAAAAAGTAGCATTTTGTTCTTTACGTCCTTTGAATTTCCAAGTATCGATATGGAAATTGAAAAATTCAAAACACTAGGTTTAGGGTTCAGTTTATTCAAAACTAGCCTTTGTAGGGCTGTGCGCCTATCCAGGCGGCCAGTTTAGAAATTGAAAAATAACATTAAACTCCAATTTATGGTTCCATCTACCCCTCTATTTAAGGGGCGAGTCTCTAAAAACCGTTAGTAGTCTGATTGAGAAGCTGTTACTTTAGGCGTCAAGAGATAGCGTGAGCCCATCCCCCAACTTTTATTTATATAATAATAATAACAAATAGCAAATAGGAAAAGGGAAAAACGAAAGCAAGTTGCTTTTTGCAAAGAAATTGAATTCAAATATAAGAGAATGGAATTCAATTTCAAAGGGATTCCATCCAAATAAATGCTTACATCTTCTCTATTGATGTAGCCTCTATAGAATAAGTTTTTTTTTTCTTTATTCTTTAAAGTTGTATCGTCACGATATTTCATAAATCCTTTTTAATTGTTAACAAATTTCCGGCTTTCTTCTGTTTTAATTTTCTCGTGAATATGAAACCTCGTCATGCTAAACGGGCCCTCACACTGGCAAAGATTTTGCACAAAAAAAAGATGTCGTCTTTGTGATAATATATTGAAAGTGTGAGGAGCACAAAAAAAATGGGGTATTCAATATTTTGTGAAGCGTTCAAAAGTTCTCAAATATATAAAGAATTCAACGTTGAAACATTCTTAAATTAAATTAAATTATTATCTAATTATAGAGAAATAAATAACACAAGGTTAAGTTGCAAAAGGATTTTATTTTAGCTTATGCACATTTCTACTTTAATACTTTTATACTACGACGAATATACTAAAAAAAAAACCTTTTGAAACTTAGCTTTGTGGGTATTTATTTTCAAAAAGATATGAAAATCAATATTTTGCCCTTCCATCGCGAAATATTAAAGGGTACAATATTTTTTTTTATTATGAGGGGGGTACCACCATTAATTTTTTTTTTTACACAAAAAATCTAGCTCACAAAATTTTGAGCGACATTTTTGCCAGTATGAGGGTGGGGGGAGGGGGGGGCAAACGGATCACTCAAACGTTTCAGGAACCTTCCTGTTGTTTTAGTATTTTAATCAAATTATTAAATTTGTTTTTTCATGGAGGTTATATAAACAAATAATAATAATAATATTTGACAATTTGTCGGCGTGTCAGCTAATAATATTCCAAATAAACATTTCCTATGCACGGTATGTATTTGAATATTGACTTTATTTTGCTTGTTGATTGATTGATTGATTGTTGGGCATTTTGGAATTCAAATACAAACTCTTGCCACAATTTAAAACAACAATTGAGAATTGATTCAATTGAATTTGTTAAATATATTTATGTCTATTTAGTCCGAATCGAGATATTTATTTAATATTAATAACTTATTGAAATATATTTTATTTCATTTTTTTAAAGAACTAAATTCTACTGTGCTTATTAATATGAAGGACTTAGTGGAAGATAGTCATAAGCCATAAAACATTAGTTTCGAGATATTGAAAAATTAAAGTTTGACTTAAATCTGTAAATCAGCCGCTTAATTTATAATAACTTTCTTTATAAAAATGAACACTTGTATGTCTTATAAAGCTTATAGTAGAGAATGGAACATTAATTTGCTCTAGTTTAAGTTTTATAAGCATTTATAATGAAGAGGAAAACGAAAATTAGGCTTATGACTTTCTTCACCGAAAAAATGGCAATTTTTTGGCTTAAAAAATGAGGTTTTTTGAATAAAAAAAAAAATAACTCTAGATTTTTTATATAGTTAATTAGAATTTTACTTTCTGCACAAATTGAGATCACATTTAGTCTGATCTGATTAACCATTCGGAATCAATGAGTGTTTAAACCTTCAAATAAGAATTTCCCGCAGCGCGGTAAAATGAAATAATAGGAAAAAAATAAACGGTGAAATCTTTAGCTGAAGAATCATACTTTCTAACAGTATATTCAAAATAAACGTGTATATCCATCAAAATTTCGACATTGAATCCAATACTTTCTCTGTATATATATTAACACATATAGAGGTAAGAGAAAGTAAAAAAATTATTACTATTCCAATCCAGTGCCTGCTTGAGCTTTTGCTTACATTCATAGAATACATAAATGCAAAGAATATATAAATATTTCTCTATACATTTCCTATATGGGAATCGTAACTCTAGGAATTAATAACTCAAAAAGTTAAAGGAACTTCGGGACCCGAGTATTTTTCCTGGACTCTCCATAACATCCTCTATAAGACTGCAAAATTTCGTTTCAAAATTCCATCGGGAAGTTGGTCAAACAGAGCGTGACAGACGGACACTCCACTTTTATTATACTCGTAGATTTTCTAACAATTATTCATCCATATCCTTGTTTTTTTTGTTTTTTTTTCTTTTGATTATATGCGTAATCATTTCTATTAAATAGCCATCCAAAGAGGAACCAATTAAATAAACAAAAGTCACTAAATTAGTGCTTTTCAATGGGACTTTTATTTCGAGTTAATTAAAGTTCACACACACACATTACAGACACCCTTTGCCTAATGATGGCTTATTGTTTGATTGCGTGTATTATGTGAGCCATTACATTACAATACTTATACCATTCTATATCAATCAATTTTGTAAATATTGAAATAGAGGCGTTTAAGTGTAAGGTTTTCAGGTTTGTTTTAAAAATGATATTATTTAGGTTCGATAATAGAATAAAATTTGAATCAATCACCTAAATCTATATACAATATTAAATTGAAATGCAAAAAAAATTGTTTTTTTTTTCAGTAAAGTACGAGACTGAAAAAAAAAACAATTTTTATTGATAGTATGATGACTTAAAATTTTCGAATAAAATATCATTTTTCAACTTCTAAAGTTTCACGAGAAAGCTGAAACAATTTCATAAAAAAGTTACGTAAAAAATCAAAACCAAATTTCAAGAAAAATTTTTTTATAACAAAAAAAAAAAAAAAAAATAGAAGCAATCGTCGGCACATCTTGAAATTAGAGGGGATAATTGTAGAATTAGTTGAAGTTTTTTTTGAGTTAAAAAAAAAAAATGGTCGGATTAAAATTAGGGTTTTTTCAAAAAAAAGTTATAGTTATTTGAAAAAAAGAGCAGTTTTTTTTCAAAAATCCATTTTTTTTTTTAGTTGGGTGAAAAAATTTGAAAAAATTCTCAAAAATGTCTTTTAAGGGGTAGAAAAAAGATAGGAAATTTTCAGCGAAATCCGCGTGGATCAGGAAAAAAAATTTGTCGATTTTGACATGGAATGACCTATATATTCTATAAAAAATCTCTAATCAAATGCATCTTTTTGAAATTAAGTACATTAGCTAGAAATATCAACGCAGGACGAGGAGTTAGAGATAGAAAATAATGCAACTTCTCTGGGTGGTTACGGTCTGAAGGCCTGTTGAGTTTGAAGCAAGAGCGGATCCAGAGGAGTTTCTCGGGGGGGGGGGGTAATTACCCCCTTTACCTCCCCCCCCTCCTTGTATCCGTCCTTGGTTTGAAGTTTGTGTATAAGTGCACGACACTCTTCGGGAAAATAAACCAGCATCCCGGTAGCAATTTCAAAAACAGAATAACGTAATTTTGATTAAAAAATGAATATAAAAAAAAAAAACTATTATCATAACACCTCTGTTGATCAGCGAAATATTGATTTGATCTATTTTTTTTGTTTGAAATATCGAGATTAGCATATGAAAAGATGAAATCATTTGCTTTAAAAGCATATTAAATAAAAACAGCAAGTAGGAGCGACAGACAGCTACAACAAAAAGGAAGCAACAACAAATACACATCTTACCTTAATCAAAAGTCAACAAAGCCTTCAAGGTCTGCGACACGCTCTCTTAAAGTAATTATATTTTTTTTAATTATTATTATTTATTTATGTTGTTGTTTATGTTTATTATTTCATTATCAGTTTAATTAAATAAATTATTATTAAGTCAACAATGAATTTGATTATATTTTTATTTATTACAAAAATTAAATTATTAGTTTAAAAATTAAATTTTATTAATTCCTTTAATAAAATAAATATTTTAGTAGATTATTTAAATTTATTAATTTATTTAATAAAAGAAATGAAAAGAGGTCGGAGAGAGGGCAGGCACTCACCCATAGCTTCAAGTTGTCTAGCAATTGAAGATTCATCTGATAATTCATCTCTATACCCAAGTCCTTCTAAGCCGCTTGGACCCTAAAACAAAAAAGAAATTACAGAATATTATTAACATGTTTAAATGTTATGTTTAAGTCAGGTACCTCCCTAAGGTGTGAAAATAAAATCGGCCAAAGAGTACTAGCACTTAGTGACTTTTTCAGTTTTTTCGATTTCCAAATTCCCTCTACTTTTTTGATTAAAATTTATAAATCAATTATTTTTTATCTCTTCAAAATGAACAGTCCCTGGCCAATTAGACGCACTGCAATTTTTTAATAAAAATGTGTAATAATTACGTATTCTTGTAAAATGTATCATGTTTATTTTATAAATAAGGGTGCGTACACACCTGCGCTCTGCTCCGCTCGCGAGCAGTTCGCGGCTTAAGTTCGTTGCTCGTTGAAATTATTTATTTTGACGAACCTCCAACGATCCAAAGAGATGGATCGCGGCGAGCAGCTCGCGAGCATCTCAAAACAACAACAACAAGCAGCTCGCGAGCGGAGCAGAGCGCAGGTGTGTGCGCACCCTAATACTTATTGTTTGATTGGATTTTATATAAATTTTTATTATTATATGAAATGAAATTGAGCGCAGCGTGCAGGTACGAATCTGTTCAGCGTGCTACACTCGTGGACGTTCTAATGTTCCTACCTTCGCTTTCTTTACTAATTTCGTATTATTGACTTAACAAACCACTTATTGACTCGCAAATCTGTTTTCAAAGAAATCTCTTTGAACTTGTAGTATAAAATCGGCTTTCTTCCGCATTTATTTTTTTTTATTGGGCCTAATTCTTCTCCTGTATCAATTTTCTTCTTTATTCGTCTCACTGTAACCTAAGACACTTTCAACATTTGTAAAATTTTACGGTTAGAATAAAATTCCGCGTTCACGAGGGCTTTGACCTCAGTTTTTTTCCCGCGGTGAAATATCACCATTTTTTTACCCGTGTTCAAATGCATAAATTAGTAATATCTGGCTGTAAAAACAAAGTCAATAAGTCGATGGTTAAGTCAATAATACGAAATTAGTAAAGAAAGTGAAGAGAGCAACAATAGAGCGTCCACGAGTGTGGCACGCGAGAACGAGACTGAATAGGTTCGTACCCGTGCGCTATACTCTGTGCTCAATTTCATGACATATAATAAAAATTGATATTATTTTACGACTATCAAATATAGTATTTATTACATAATCATTACCCAATTTAGTAAAAAATCGTAGTGCGACTAATAGGGACTGTATATTCTAATTTTGCCTTCTAAGTTGATTGAAGCACACTTTACTCTTGAACTTCATAAGAAAAATAGGAGAAATGGTTGCCATGGTAATAAAATATAAATATTTCCTTTTGATGAATTCTAAAATACTGCCGGAAACTGAATATATATCAACACAAAAAATCTGGTGTGACAAGCAAAGATCACACAATTTTCACTTACCGAAGAAAAGAGAAAGTTGTGTGCTGTGCGACCAGTCACACCATATTTTTTTACTCGTTGACTTTCTCCATAAAATCCTATATATTTATTTATCTTTTTACCTCCATTAATAACCATAATGATATTATTTGTTTGTTTTAAAAAATTAGAAAACGTGTTAATTCATTAATTATAATTTTTTCATGATATTCAAATGGTAATGGGCTTGGGTGCGTGTGTGTGTTGTTGAAATATTTGTGACTCTCTCCTGGTTTCATTTTGTTTTTTATTGAATCTCACTAACAAGTAACAATACAGAATAATTGATGCATTAAACCAGCCAGTATCATTCATTTCCAACACGTTCATTGGCAAATTGCCTTTGACTGTTGTCTCTCATCAAGTTCCGTTTCTTATTATTTCTCTCCCATAACTTTTACATTAATTCAATTTCATTTCTTCTTGAGTTATTTCTAAACTTTTTAGAAATTGTTCAAATAAAATCTTTATATATATATAATTCTTCTGTACGTGTGTATGTGACTGAACTCCTCCTAAACGACTGAACCAATTATGATGAAATTTTCTGTGTATGTTTGTGAGACTCCCGGACAGGTTTTGTTTCACAAATAACAATAAGTTAATGAGTAATTTTTTTTTTTTTTTTTTTTGAAAAAAAAAACATTCACACTTTTTTCTCATTCACACTCACACTCACACACACATTCACACTGTCTTTTCGGCAGCTCAGGCCATATAAGACATTTACGACAACCGTTATTTATGAATTTATATATATTAGGGTCCAGGCATTTTTATTTAAGCCATCTGGTATCCAGATGGCTTAAATAAAATCATCGGACTGCCTGGGGTCCGAACCCGCGACGTTTGGTATATGAGGTTAGCACGCTAACCTCTACACCACGCCCCGTGGGCTAATGAGTAATTAACCGTTAAAATAAGAAAAAAATAAAAAATAAAAATTAGGAGAAATAGTTGCCATGGTAACAAAATATAAATATTTACCCATGTTTACGATTTTTTTAAATTTATTTACATTTTGAAATCTAAAATATCGGCGTAAATTTTTTGTCTGTGTACCGGGAGAGTCCCGGAAAGGATGATTCACAAAAAATGAATAATTAACCGTTAAAATAATCTATACTATTATATAAAAGACAATCTCTGTCTGTCTGTCTGTCTGTCTGTCTGTCTGTCTGTCTGTCTGTCTGTCTGTCTGTTTGTAACGCATAGACTCCGAAACTACTGGACCGATTTTCATGGAGTTTTTTTTAATGGGTAGGGAATTTTCCGGGGTGGTTTTAGGCTATCATTATATCGAATTAGGGGTAGGGAACCCCCCCTTTTGGGGGTTATCAATTACCCCATAGCAAAGCATTGGAAAACAGGATCTAACTCGCTTTATGAAAAATATATTTATCAAATCTTTAAAATGAAAAATAAAAACTCTTCCTCCCCCTAACAATTCGACATTTGAAAAGATTTTTCCGCTCTGCGCCCCCACCCCCCACCCCTATAATTATTATTTTTTTTATTTTTCATTCGATTTTAATAAAATTTAAAATGTGGCTTTCTTAGGGTGTAAATAATTGAAAAATGGTATTTTAGACCTCAGAAAGTCCAATCACCCCCTGCCCCCCCTAAAATTTAATTTTCATTCGATTTTAATAAAATTTAAAATGTGGCTTTCTTAGGGTGTAAATAATTGAAAAATGGTATTTTAGACCTCAGAAAGTCCAATCACCCCCCTGCCCCCCTAAAATTTAATTTTCATTCGATTTTAATAAAATTTAAAATGTGGCTTTCTTAGGGTGTAAATAATTGAAAAATGGTATTTTAGACCTCAGAAAGTCCAATCACCCCCCCCTGCCCCCCCTAAAATTTAATTTTCATTCGATTTTAATAAAATTTAAAATGTGGCTTTCTTAGGGTGTAAATAATTGAAAAATGATATTTTAGACCTCAGAAAGTCCAATCACCCCCCTGCCCCCCCTAAAATTTAATTTTCATTCGATTTTAATAAAATTTAAAATGTGGCTTTCTTCGGGTGTAAATAATTGAAAAATGGTATTTTAGACCTCAGAAAGTCCAATCACCCCCCTGCCCCCCCCCTAAAATTTAATTTTCATTCGATTTTAATAAAATTTAAAATGTGTCTTACTTCGGGTGTAAATAATTGAAAAATGGTATTTTAGACCTCAGAAAGTCCAATCACCCCCCTGCCCCCCCTAAAATTTATTTTTCATTCGTTTTTAATAAAATTTAAAATGACGCTTTCTTAGGGTGTAAATAATTGAAAAATATATTAATCAAATATTTAAAATAAAAATAACTCTTCCTCATAATTAATTAAAATACATTTATCTGGACAACTCTTAGTCATATCCCGAGACGCCGCCCGCCAGGGCTGGCGGGGTAGGGTTGCCGAAGGCAACCCTACCGCAGCTAGTCTCTATATATAAAAATGAAAAGGGAAAATGTATGTACCGGTATGTATATAAGTAGGCGAGCAAGGGGGTCCAGGGGGCGCAGCTCCCGACTAGACGCAAGCCCCGCCTCCGGCGGGGCTTTGCGTCTAATTTTCTATATAATTCAGAGATGGAAAAAGTTTTTTAATTTCTCTTATACAGTATATATAAAGAGAGAGAGAGACAGTATTAGTTTTGGGTTAAAAATTCGGTGTCGATTTGATGGAAATACACGTTTTGTGGTCCCCCTGAGTTCAAAAAAGTGGATCAAGCAAAATGAACTCTCTGTCTGTGTGTGAAAAAAATATTTCAAGAACGAAACAAACTAGAATAAAATAATAAAATATATTGTATTTAATTTCCGATTCGCGGCTCACATACGCGATATATATAATATCTTAAATATTATATATAATTTCTTATTTAGAAAGTTGACATTAGACACCTCTCTGGCACTTATCGTGACGCTTTTGAACAAAATAGGCCAAAGAGTATTAGTACCTATATTTTTCTGATGTACTTTTCGTTTCTTATTTTGCCCTTAAAATTGTTCTTTCTCATTCACACTCACACTTACACACACACATTTACAGTCTTTTCGGCAACTCAGGCCATATAAGATTTTTACAATATCCGTTATTGATTAATATACATATTTGGGATCCAGGCATTCTTAAGTCATTTGGTATCCAAATGGCTTAAATAAAATCATCGGACTGCCTGGGCTCTTAGCACGCTAACCCCTACACCAAGGCCTGAGGGCCCTTAAATTTGTTAAAAGCACACTTTACTTTTGTACTGCATAGGAAAGTTTGGAGAAATGGTTGCCATGGTAATAAATTATAAATATTTTCATATGTTTATGAATTTTTGTCCTAAATTATATTATTAACCCTCGGGTTTGGTGTAGTGGCTAGCATGCTAACCTTCTATGCCGAGGGTCGCGGGTTCGGATCCCAGGCAGTCTGATGATTTTATTTAAGCCATTTGGATACCAGATGGCTTAAATAAGAACCCCCAATAGATATTATAAATAATAACGGTTATCGTCAAAGTCTTATATGTCCTGAATTCCCGAAAAGAAGATGTGATTGTATTTGTGAGTGTGAATGAGAAAAAAGTGTGAGTGTTAAAAAAAATCTAATATACGGGCGGAACTGAATATTTGACAAGACAAAAAATCTGGCATGACAAGCACAGAACAACTTTCAATTGCTGAAGGTAAGAGAAAGTTGTGTGCTCGACGGCCAGTCACACCAGATTTTTTGACAACTAGTTTATGAATATTATGATTCATCTCAGATAATAAACTTAAGGATCTCGCTAGCACATTTTTACTTTCTCTTACCTATGTATAGATGTAATATATATATATATATAGAGAGAGAGAAAGTATTGGATTCATGTCAAAAATTCGATGTCGAGATTTTGATGGATCTTCACGTTTTGAGGTTCCCTGAATCCAAAAAAGTGGTTTTCGCGACATGGTCTGTCTGTGTGTCTGTGGGTGGCTGGGTTGGTGTGTGTTTAATTTTAAGCATGAAGGAATTGAGCTATGAGGCTGAAATTTTATATTTAAGATAAACACCCCCCGGGACAGGAAAAATAAGCTTTTAATCAAAATCGGCCAAAGATTACTAGTACTTTACTGATGTACTTTTTCAGTTTTTTTCGATTTTCTCAAAATTTGCTCTAACGATTTTGATTTTTTTTTAAATTCAAAAATCAATTATTTTTTAGATGCCCTTTAAAATGTATATTCTCATTTTGCGATTGAAATCTTCTGAAGACCACTTTACTCTTGTATTTCATAGGGAAGATAGGAGAAATGGTTGCCATGGTAACAAAATATAAATATTTTCCCATACTTATACATTTTACATCTGAATTCATATGTTCCGTACTGTCGGGAACTAAATATATGTCGACACAAAAAATCTGGTGTGACAAGCACAGTACACAACTTTAGATTACCGAAGGTAAGAGAAAGTTGTGTGC
>JAKCPI010006644.1:0-10257 GCA_023213315.1 Euborellia annulipes | reverse complement strand
TTTAAATATTCAATGGCTTCCAGCTGGAACTGCCTAATTTTAACATAGCTTTATTTATTATTATAAGGGCCGGTTGCTTCATTTCTAATCAACTAGCAATCTTTTCCGACAGATAGCAAATCATCGATGTAATAAACAATAACACGCTTAGCATTCGAGTTTTTAAAAAATGAGTTTTTTTTCTCATATAATTAGCTATCTGTGGTATAAAAGATTTGTGAAGTTAGAAACTTAATAAAGGCATCATATATAGAAATTATTTAAAATTAAAATAATTAATTCAGGGCTTGTATTCCTAATTTCACCCCTTAGACTTATACTGAAGTTTGAGTCTTAGCTAACTAACTATTATTTAAATCATATGATTAGCATAACTAGATAAGATGAATGCCTCGAGAGGGATAGCTAGTTAATTAGAAGTGAATCAACCTGGCCTAAATGATTTAATTAGTAACTTATAATTGATGAGTGTGTCATTTAAGAAAGCTTGCTTGTGTTGTATCGACTAGGTGCGTTGAGCGGTGGCGGCGTTGGTTTGCTGCCCGGCGCTCCCGGCTCAGGTCTGCTTCGTGCTCCACGGAGTGGCATCGACTCTCTCAGTGGAATCACCTTCGGGGGAATCCAAGCGCATGGATCCACTCAGGTGAACATTTGATGATACCGCCGTCACTATAAATACTACTATTATACTAGCCAAATTAGCCGCCAACGGCCAATGATGTTTCAAAATACATCAATCAATCATTCAATTTTAGATAGAAGCCTCCCATTTAATTAGCCTTTTGTCGTTGATTAACCAAATAAAAGTCTACCCTTTAACGTTAATAAAGCTAAGGAGAATTTTGTCACATAATTTATTGAAAATGTGAGAACGTTTAATAAAATAATTTAATCTACTTTTTCAGCTTTTTTTTCATAAAATTAACTCTAACGAAAAATTCATAAAATAATTGCTAACTAATTATATGTGGACACAAAAAATCATGGTGGGATAAACACAGAACACAACTTTCAATTACTTAAGGCACCAATTTCCAAACTGTGAGGCGCGCCTCCCTAGGGGAGGCGCGGACTAGTCTAAGGGGGAGGCGCGAATATTGGCCACCAAGATCAATTTTCCAAATGATTGCTAGTTTTATAAATAAAATAATAAAATTTAGAAGATTCTATGACGGAGGTTTTTCCTTAAATTAAAAACTCGATGAGCGGCACCATCAGTAAAGACGGGTGCCACTGCGGGTCATCGAGTTTTTAATTAAAATAATAAATATGAGTAAATAAAAAAAATATTTTTATATAAATTTATATTTTTTAGTATAAAAAAAATTTTTTGTTTTTGTATTATTTTATTAAATGGGTGGGGGCGTCATACGATTAAATATTTTTAAGGGAGGCTTTGTAACATAAAAATTATACTATGTGTAAAACCCAAAGGCGGATCCAGTGAAGTTTCTTCAGGGTTTTAATTTTTTTCTGACCAAACGCGAAGCTGCGATAGCATTGTTAATTATTACTTTCTCTTACCTATGTATATATGTAATATATATATAGAGAGAAAGTATTGGATTCATGTAAAAAAATTCGATGTCGAGATTTTGATGGATCTTCACGTTTTGAGGTCCCCTGAATCCAAAAAAGTGGTTTTCGCGACATGGTCTGTCTGTCTGTGGGTGGGTGGGTGTGTGGGTGTGTGTTCAATTTTAAGCATGAAGGAATTGAGCTAGGAGGTTGAAATTTTATATTTAAGTTAAACACCCCCCGGGACCGGAAAAATAAGCTTTTAATCAAATTCGGCCAAAGAGTACTAGTACTTTACTGATGTACTTTTTCAGTTTTTTTTCGATTTTCTCAAAATTCGCTCTAACGATTTTGATTAAAATTCAAAAATCAATTATTTTTTAGATGCTCTTTCAAATGTATATTCTCGTTTTGCCCTCAAAATTGATTGAAGCACACTTTACTCTTGTGCTTCATAGAAAAGATAGGAGAAATGGTTGCCATGGTAACAAAATATAAATATTTTCCCATACTTATAAATTTTACATCTGACAATGAATTCAAATATTCCCTACTGCCGGGAACTAAATACATGTCGACACAAAAAATCTGGTGTGACAAGCACAGTACACAACTTTCGATTACCGAAGGTAAGAGAAAGTTGTGTGCTGTGCGCCAGTCACACCAGATTTTTTTTATTTATTAAGATTGCATTAGGGGGGTTGAAAAATTGAAAAAAAAAAATGTTTTTTAAATATATTTTAGCTAAATCGAAGCCAAATAAATAGAAAACATTCAAAAAATAACGTTGATTATTATTTGATTAGGGGGGGGGGGATGAAGGGTTGGTTATTTAAGAAAGGCCTTGGAATATTCCAAATCACTTGTTGACATTTTTTTCCAGCTCTAAATATAGTTAGATTAGAGCAAAAGGTATGTTTTCTTTTAATAAAATGGGAATTGTTATTTTCATCTATTTTATTTCTATACAAAGAGAGAGACGAAAATCTCGTTCAGTCGAGTCGAGCGCGTGCAGGCGCCTAGCTGCTCAGTTGTGTTTAAAGTGAATCAAAGTGAATAATTAATATAGTGTAACCCACCCTGACCACTCCGTCAGCCAACACACCCTCTTGAGCGTCTTATTAAAGGTAATTATTATGCATTTTATCGTTGAAAGAAAAATGATAGAAACAAATAATTTGACTGCGAAAAACGATTCTTTTGAATAAGAAATTAAATATTTTGTATTTCACTAAGGGTAGAGGGAGAATATAAGCTGTTGAAAGGGCGAGGGGGAGTGTAGGTGTCATTGAAAAAAAATTGGTTTTTTTTTTCTATCTTTTTTTTTAACCATCTTACTTTTTTCTCATTCACACTCACACTCACAAACACATTCACACAGTCTTTTCGTTATATCATCGTTTTCCAAACTGTGATGTCTAAGGATAGGGGCGAATATTGGCCAGGACCAATTTTTCATATGATTTCTAGTTTTAATATAAATAAGAATAAATAAAAAAAATATTTTTATATAGAGATATATTTTTTTACCATTAAAAATTTTTGTTTTTCTATTATTTTATAAAATGGGGGGGGGGGGAGGCGTCATAAGATTAAATATTTTTAAGGGAGGCGTGGTAACATAAAGTTTGGAAACCACTGACTTAAGGTAAGAGAAAGTTGTGTGCTGTGCGACCATTTAACCAGATTTTTTAAAATTGCAATTACAAACTTTGTTTATTTGTTTAAGATAGCAAGTTTGCGAGATATGTTTGTCCTTAAGATTTGGCAAAGTTGCACCCCCTGGAGTCGAACCAGGACCTTCACGCTTTCACGCTTCCTAGGGAGCCGGATAGGGGTAGTCCACCCGCCGCGAAAGCGTGGAGGTTCTGGTTCAACTCCAGGGGGTGCAATTTTGCCAAATCTTAAGGACAAACATATCTCGCAAACTTGCTATCTTAAATGATATATTGACTGACTAATGAACAATCTTTTTGAGCATTGATTGAAAAAATTCCATCCTTTTCAAACAAGTTAATATTTTTTGTTTATTTGTACTCAAGCCACATGATGAAATTCTGTAAACTGTACATCAAATACACAAATATAGTCAAACAAAAACTTTAAGCCGGTATTTTGCATTTTGGTTTTCATTTTTATTTTATTGATTTATTTAGTAAAAACTGAAACAAATATTCGTATCGTGGTGAGTGCAAAATTTCAAGAAGAAAATAAGACGATAAAGGAGCAAGCAGCCAGGTAGTTAGTCTCCACGAAATGAAACTCTCTATTGAGGAAACAGTTTCGGTTTTAATGAAATATAACCATCATCAGGCCATTTTGAGCTAACTCAACAATGCTTTCAGCTCAAAATGGACTGATGATGGTTATATTTCATTAAAACCGAAACTGTTTCCTCAATAGAGAGTTTCATTTCGTGGAGACTAACTACCTGGCTGCTTGCTCCTTTATCCTCTTATTGTCAAATATAACAGCCACTTCATCTCTTCAATCTTTTTCAAGAAGAAAGTTTAGTTTTCGTGTGACTTAACCCTAAGGTTGTTTACTCTTTAAATAAATGTCATTGAACAAAATTATTATAAACGTAAAATTTGTGGCATCGAAACGTTTCCAGCTAAAAGTAAAAAGCATTATTTCTTGGCTGCCTCTGCCTCTACACATCCTTCATTAAAATCTCTATATATTAATAATAAAGTGATAGCCCCTCCATTTTCTAAAGTTTTTTAGCCACCCCCCCCCCCCCCCCGAAAAAAACACTGGTATATTATGAAAAATGAGTGTTCAATACAAACTTTTTTTGTTTCAGTTTTTTTTTTTTTTTTTTTTTTTTCATAAGTTTAATAATTTAATATTTAGACGAATAAAACAAAAACAATTCCTTCTGACGACATTTTATTAATAAAAAAAAAAAAAAGATTTTCTCCTAAAGAAATAGAAATATGTCTGAAATGATGGATCGGCCACCTGTTTTCAAATAGAATCTCGTACTTGTATTTTAAAAGGAAAATAAAGATCCATCTTTGGTGACATTTTGAACTCTTAATATGTGGGCTAGCCCCCCCCCCCTCCCCTCTGCATCTGTTGAATTTAAACCTCTTTGCCCATAAAACGAATGTCAAGTGAAATAAAATTCTCAAAACGGAATAGGATTTAATTTTAAAGTCTTTACCAAAATTTCATTTATTTCCCCCTTCCCTTTCTTCTCGAAAAAGAAAAAAGACAGAGCGGCGACATCTTCGTAGGGGTTTAAATGACAAATTTGAACTGCTATGAAAGAAAAAAAAAGTGGCAATATACCTATACACGTCACAAAAATGTATCCATTAATATTAAAAGAAAATGGACAGGAAATAATCTTCTTCTTCGAGGGGAAGCAAGATTAAACGGACCCCGGGGGGAGGGGGGAGGCCAGAAAGGAGAACTCCATCTCAATGATGCAAGGAATCCTGAGAGAGTGCCTTTTCTTCCTTTCTTCGCCTAAAAGAAGCTAGGGCAGCTCGTGGTCGCCATCCATGTAGCCACAAGATGTGGGCCCCTGAGGAGCAATCTTTAATTTTCAACTGATTCGAATTATATAAGTGTAACTTAACGGTCAGCACCATGGGGTCTGCAGGGGGGCAACCAGGCACTTGCCCCCCTGAAAATTAAAATGATACAAAAAAATGTATAAAACCAAAAAAATTACAAAAAAATCTTTCACAGTATACATCCACCTTCCGCGGTGAAAGCTTTAAATACTAAAAGATGTATAACATTATTAATATCAAAATACCTTTTTTAACTTATCTTGAAGTGACTTGCCCCCCTGCAAAAAATCCTTCCCCCCTGCAAAACCTGCGGACGCCCATGGTCAGCACACAGCTTTCTCTAAACATCGAGAATCCTAAATAAATACAAAAAATCTGGTGTGACTAATCGCACAGCACACAACTTTCCTGTTCTTGTCATTTTTTTGTGTCGAGATTTATTTAGTTTCCGCCGATATATTAGAATTCAAGATATAAAATTTATAAACATGGGAAAATAATTTATATTTTGTTATCATGGCAATCATTTCTCTTAGCTTTTCTAGGAAGTACAAGAATAAAGTTATCTTCAAACAATTTTGAGAGCAAAATGAGCATTGGCGTAGCCAGAAATTTTTGATGGGGGGATCAAGAAATTTTTTTCAAAAATTTATGATTATTTTAGGGTATTTATAAATCATTTTGGTTTGTTTTTTTAGCTAGAGTAAATTATTATATTTTACTTTCTCTTACCCTATGTGAAATATAATTTGTATATTAAATATCTAGTCATGGCTTGGGTCCCATGGGGGGGGGGTTTGAACCCCCCAAACCCCCCCCCCTGGCTACGCCTATGAAAATGAGAATATACTTTTGGTACTGTACATTTAGGTTAGGTTAGGTTGAAGTGGCCGTTCTCAGTGAGGGAATACACTTAGGCCAACTAGGCCCTTTGTGATACCACGGTGGGGCAATCCCCCTTTCCTACCCTAAAAAGAGACTTCGGCAGGATGTTTGAATTATTTGCGACAAGCTGGATTCGAACCCGAGCCGTGTTGAGACTTCGGACTCCGTAATCCTCAGCTTAGCTGGCTTAGCCATTGACTCCTCTACTGTACATTTAAAAAAGAGCATCTAAAAAATAATTTTAATCGAAATCGTTAAAACCAATCGAAAAAAAAAACTGAAAAAGTACATCAGTAAAGTACTAATACTCTTTGGCCGATTTTGTTCAAACGCTTATTTTAACTTTCCGGGAGGGTACCTAACTTAAATATAAAATTTCAACCTCGTAACTTATTTCCTTTATGCTTAAAATCGTTACACACACAGACAGACAGACCAATTTGCGGGACTCACTTTATTGGACCCTAAAACGTGTAAATCCATCAAAATCTGGACATAGAATTTTTGACATAATCGCAATACTTTCTCTCTATATATTAGGCCTACCTATTGTCTATTGGTAAGAGAAAGTAAAAAAATAGCTTGAATTTTCTCAGTCTTTTTTAATCTATTTTTTATTGTTCAAAATCCTGAAGGGGGGGGGTTGATTTTTACACGGAGGCGGTCTAGAATCGCCGGCCCCTTTGAAAATCATCCCTTTTCTTCTATATATTTGATTCTCCAAGAGTGTGATTCCTTTTTCCCTAAGCAAAGGGCTCAAAAAAAAGCAACGCAAAAGGAAAGGGTAGTTTACTTTTCCAATAAAAGAAAAAGCTCTTAGAAAAAGACAACAAAAAAAAAAAAAAAAAATAATGTGTGATACGAGAAGGATTTTGCATTTCTTTAGAGATCTCTCTCTCATCAAAGTATACAAATATCTTTTGTGAAATCAATTATTAAAACATCTGTTGACAGAATTGAAGCTAGAGAGTGGGAGAGAGAGAGAGAAATATGCTATTGATGTCTTTTATTTGTTACATGCTAAGAATATAATCTAATTTGACATCTTTTTTTAGCGTTTTCGGTCTAAATAATAAAATATTTTTGAAAGAAATGACAATAAAACTTGTTTCGTTTTATAATGTAACGCCCCCAAGGAAAAGCTTCCTAAACATTTATTGATAAATATAACTCCATCAATCCAGGTTTTAGCCGTGCTTTGGTATTTGCTTTACAGCAACGAATTATTTATACCATCTTCTATACTTATTTATAAAAATAAAGTGCGAAAGTGTGTTTGTATGTAGGGGCAGTGACGTCATTAGGGAGGGTGGCAGGGGCGTTTGCCCCCCTCCCAAGGGCTCTGATTTTTTAAAAATCTTATATTATTCTAAATAAAATCTTTCAAAATACATCTACGAGTATAGAAACTGACAAAATTAAATATATTTTGGCCAAATTTGAGTACCTATTTGTAAGTAAATTTTAAGAAAAAAAAAGTTTGCCCCCCCAGGGAAAGGTTGAAATGACGTCACTGTGTAGGGGTTAAGCTCAGAAAATGCCATCCCTCTCCCCTCAAATGACGTCCCTGTTCTCCCAATAGATATTTAATTTTTCCGATTATACTTTCTAATCATATACATATAGAAGGTATAAAACCTCATCATCAGTACAAAAAAACCTACATGGAAATAAGCCACAAAAAATATTAATAAATCATACATACAATAGACTTTGCTCTCTGTGCGTTATTTTTTCCATTTGAAGCATTTATAATATAACATGACATAGAAATTAATTAAAATAGTATAAATTAAGAAATTTCAATAGGATTAATCATGTAAGTTTAAAAATGAAATGTAAAGTCTATTGTATGTATGATTTATTAATATTTTTTGTGGCTTATTTACATGTAGGTTTTTTTGTACTGATGATGACCAGGCGTGATGCCGGTCGAAATATTTACAAATTAAATTGAGGTGAGAGGCGTCCACTAGCTGCTGGGTTTTATTCTTCGGTTCCTTCTATATTTAATTTTTCCTTTATTATAAGGTCTTTTTTTTTTTTTAAACATTCACACTTTTTTCTCATTCACACTCACACTCACACACACATTCACACTGTCTTTTCGGCAACTTAGGCCATTTAAGACTTTGACGATAACCGTTGTAGAGAATATATCTATTGTGGGTTCAGGTATTTCTATTTAAGCCATCTGGTATCCAAATGGCTTAAATAAAATCATCGGACTGCCTGGGTCCGAACCCGCGACGTTTGGTATAGGAGGTAGGCACGCTACCTACTACGCCACCCCGGCGCAGGTCTTTTTTTTTATATAAATATTTAAATTAATACTTTGTTGTCAATTCGTTGAAAAATAATATCTAATATTTGGAAAAAAAATGACTAAGCCTTATTGAATTATGTTATTTGTTTTTATACATAAAATTGATAGCTACACCTAATATGAGAGCAAATATAATGTTACATGAAACCTGAAAATAATGAATGATCAATTGATAAATTTTTTATAAAAATGAAATTTTATATCACAATCAAAATTAATATGAAAATCAATTTTGGGGGCCCCCATATTCGAAGGGGCCCTCGGCGCGCGCCTAGTGCGCCTTGCTTATCATCCCCCGCTGGGTCTTGGCATTCTTATTCAAACCATTTGGTATCCAAATGGCTTAAATAAAATCATCGGACTGCCTGGGATCCGAACCACACCCTCGGTATAGAAGGCAATCACGCTACTAACTACGCCAAACCCGAGGGCTACTAGTACTTTACTGATATACTCTTTCAGTTTTTTCGATTTTCTCAAAATCGGCTCTAAAATTCATAAACCAATTATTTTTTAGATGCTCTTTAAAATGTATATTCTCGTTTTACTTTCTCTTACCTATGTATATATTTAATATATATATAATAGAGAGAAAGTATTGCATTCATGTCAAAAATTCGATGTCGAGATTTTGATGGATCTTCAGGTTTTGAGGTCCCCTGAATCCAAAAAGTGGTTTTCGCGACATGGTCTGTCTGTGTGTGTGTGTCTGTGTGTGTGTGACAAAATATCTCAAGAACGAAAAGAGCTAGGAAGTTGAAATTTTATATTTGACAATAAGAGGATAAAGGAGCAAGCAGCCAGGTAGTTAGTCTCCACGAAATGAAACTCTCTATTGAAAAAACCACTACTTACCCTTTTGTATTTATATAGGAAAGATAGGAGAAATGGTTGCCATGGTAACAAAATATAAATATTTTCCCATGTCTATCAATTTCCACATCTTGCCCTCGGGCTTGGTGCAGTGGCTGGCGTGCTGACTTTCTATACCAGGGATCGCGGGTTCGGGACCCCAGGCAGCTCGATGATTTTATTTAATATTTATTTTGGTTACCAAATGGCTTAAATAAGAATGCCTGGACTCCCATTAAATAATATATAACTTATATAATTTATATATTAATAAATACGAGTATCGTTTAAGTCTCAAATGGCCTGAGCTGCCAAAAAGACTGTGTGAATGTGAGTGTGAATGGGGAAAAGTGTGAGTTTAAAAAAAAAAATTCATATCTTGAATTTTAATAATTTCTGAGGAATGTTAAACATATGTCGAAACAAAAAATCTGGTGTTACAAGTACAGAACACAAAGGGAAAGTTGGTGCAACCGTCACCCTAGATTATTTTTTTACGATCTCTATACTTTTCCTATTATCACAAATAAACCATATGTTGATAAGAGAAAGTAAAAGCAAAGAGAGTTGGCTTCTTTTTTTTCTATATTCATGAAAAGTGTAATTTATTCTCCTTTGCACTCCTCGCTCGACCCCTTTTGGCATATATCGTAAATAATCACGAATCTAATAAAAGCTTGCATTTTATTTCTCTTGATTTGATTCCCAAATGTTCGTTCGATTCACTATTTAATCTTAAAATGTTTGTTTTTTTAGCTTTTAGACAAATTGAAAGAGCATTTTGATTATTGAAAAAAATAAAAAACAAAATAATTTTTGATTGATCGTTTTATTCGCTATTTTGGGTCTATATTTTTGGAATTTTATTGGTTCTAACCTCCATTCAGAAGATTTATTATTTGTATAATGCGCGATAACATTAATAGTACTTAAAAATTTGGCGAGTTCATAGATAGCTATCCGTATATCAATATTGCAATCTTTTCCTCTTATCGTTTCATCAACAAGGACACTTGGGAAGGAATTTTATTAACGTCGCATTTGAGAGAGAAAGAGAAGAATTTTTCTAGAGGTCAGATCAAAAGTCTTTTGCCAGAAACAATTTATTATTATTATTTGTGTGCCTTACGCGAATCGACTGCCGGAGAT
>JAKCPI010006643.1:0-15207 GCA_023213315.1 Euborellia annulipes | reverse complement strand
TCTTTAAAAGCGGTCAGCAGAAACTTTTGGTTTTATTTTTAACGTATTCCTCGGAAGTGAATTAATAAAATGTAAGTTTTTTGTTTTTGTATCATTTGCACAGATGCCTATATAATTCGATATGTGTGCGTTTCGTCGTTATTCCCCATAGGCTACATGTTAAATTTCAATTTTTTAAAAATTAATTACACGATAACCCTGTGTCAGATCTGCTTCAAAATTTTATTTTATACGTATTTGATAGTGATTAATAACATATTAAAAAATTAGCTTTTAATCTACTCAAGTGCTTTAATGTCCGAACAACCTTAATTGAAATTTCATGATTTTTAATAATTAATAACTTTATTATTTTAATTTTATATTAGCCTATGGGAGCGTACAAGTATTATGTAACGCAATTTGGGGGGAGGGGGGGTCTCGTAAAACGTTACCATGCGTTACAAAGGGGAGGGGGTGTTGAACAACGGGTTACGTAACTGGTATTTTAGCGACTTTCCGATACTTTGCGCAACATAATTGTGACTTTTAGATAAAAACGGGCCACTTGAGCGTTACGTATCGTCTAGGGGAGGAGGGGGGTCTAGAAAAAGGTTACCGCGCATTACATGAGGGGGAGGGGGCTTCAAAAATTGCGTTAAGTAATACTTGTACGCTTCCTATACTGTAATACCCAAAATATTTATAATGAGCCTTTATATGCTTCTTGACTCCGGAGTCAACTATTGAGAATATTTCCTCTCATGATCGGCGGCGTATTCATTATATAAAATTTATATGTACATATGCTGTATAATAATGACTACCTTTATGCTAATTTTCAATGAAGAGACATTAAAAATATCTCGAAACGTCTCCAGAGTCGAGAAGCATATAAAGCCTTTTTATTTGGCTGAACTTGCCCTATCAATATCTAATATATTCACAGCCACCAAATCTCATTTATTAATAATGAGCTGCCACTGATTATTACATTACTCTATAACGGTGTTTTTCAATATGTGGGTCGCGTCCCCTAGGGGGGTGGCGAAGTCTACTCGGGGGGTAGCCGGCAAAAGGAAAAAAGCAAAGTCCTACACTACAATAAAAACACAATTTCAGGGAGAAGTAAAATAGGTACCAAAATAGAGAAAATAGTCTTTCAATTTACAAACTTTTTGTCTGTCTATGGACCAAGGGGATCGCCAGAATTTTTCAACCTGTAAAGGGATCGCGAAAAGATTGAAAAACACTGCTCTTTAGGACTGCAAAATTTTGTTTCAAAATTCCAATATGTACATCTTCGAAGTGGAAGACTCTTTGATCAAACCATATCCCAGACAGCCAGCAATATTGCAGAAATATTGCCAATCTTGCTAAATATTGAAAATATTGCAGCAACATTGATGCAATATTGCAGCTCAAACAGAAACATTCCAGCAATATTGCCGCAATATTACTGCAATGTTCCAAAAAGGCGGACATAGGAATATTGCAACAATATTGCTCCAATGTTGCCTCAATATTCCTAGCTATGGAATATTGCCGCTGCAATATTGCAGCAATGTTAATATTTTGCAAGATTTGCATTATTGATGCAATATTTCTGCAATATTGGCAATTTATGCAAGATAATTATATTCGTTGAGTGTGGAAGTGGCTGTGATTAATATCTTAAAAGGATGTTGTTGGGATTTTGGAGATTGTTTTGGAGACGCTCCTTCCTGGCTGCTACCTCCTTCCATCCTTTTAAGATAAAAAATTTATGCAAGATTTGCAATATTTCTGCAATATTGCTGGAATATTCCAGGCTGTCTGGGATATTTTGTATAATATAAATGTTCATAGAATACATAATCAACTACAAAAACTTTAAATTCAATTGAAGCTTTTGGTATCGGTGACGGCATTCTTTTCTGCCTGCACCTAACAGCTAAATTTATTTTTTTATTTTAATTATACTCTTTTCGGCTATAAGGTTTTACATTTTATATATTTATTTTTAAATATTCAATGGCTTCCAGCTGGAACTGCCTAATTTTAACATAGCTTTATTTATTATTATAAGGGCCGGTTGCTTCATTTCTAATCAACTAGCAATCTTTTCCGACAGATAGCAAATCATCGATGTAATAAACAATAACACGCTTAGCATTCGAGTTTTTAAAAAATGAGTTTTTTCTCATATAATTAGCTATCTGTGGTGTAAAAGATTTGTGAAGTTAGAAACTTAATAAAGGCATCATTTATAGAAATTATTTAAAATTAAAATAATTAATTCAAGGCTTGTATTCCTAATTTCACCCCTTAGCCTTATACTGAAGTTTGAGTCTGAGCTAAATAACTATTATTTAAATCATATGATTAGCATAACTAGATAAGATGAATGCCTCGAGAGGGATAGCTAGTTAATTAGAAGTGAATCAGCCTGGCCTAAATGATTTAATTAGTAACTTATAATTGATGAGTGTGTCATTTAAGAAAGCTTGCTTGTGTTGTATCGACTAGGTGCGTTGAGCGGTGGCGGCGTTGGTTTGCTGCCCGGCGCTCCCGGCTCAGGTCTGCTTCGTGCTCCACGGAGTGGCATCGACTCTCTCAGTGGAATCACCTTCGGGGAATCCAAGCGCATGGATCCACTCAGGTGAACATTTGATGATACCGCCGTCCTATAAATACTACTATTATACTAGCCAAATTAGCCGCCAACGGCCAATGATGTTTCAAAAATACATCAATCAATCATTCAATTTTAGATAGAAGCCTCCCATTTAATTAGCCTTTTGTCGTTGATTAACCAAATAAAAGTCTACCCTTTAACGTTAATAAAAGCTAAGGAGAAGTTTGTCACATAATTTATTGAAAATGTGAGAACGTTTAATAAAATAATTTAATCTACTTTTACAGCTTTTTTTTCATAAAATTAACTCTAACGAAAAATTCATAAAATAATTGCTAACTAATTATATGTGGACACAAAAAATCATGGTGGGATAAACACAGAACACAACTTTCAATTACTTAAGGCACCAATTTCCAAACTGTGAGGCGCGCCTCCCTAGGGAGGCGCGGACTAGTCTAAGGGGAGCCGCGAATATTGGCCACCAAGATCAATTTTCCAAATGATTGCTAGTTTTATAAATAAAATAATAAAATTTAGAAGATTCTATGACGGAGGTTTTCCTTAATTAAAAACTCGATGAGCGGCACCATCAGTAAAGACGGTGCCACTGCGGGTCATCGAGTTTTTAATTAAAATAATAAATATGAGTAAATAAAAAAAATATTTTTATATAAATTTATATTTTTTAGTATAAAAAATTTTTTTTGTTTTTGTATTATTTTATTAAATGGGTGGGGGCGTCATACGATTAAATATTTTTAAGGGAGGCTTTGTAACATAAAAATTATACTATGTGTAAAACCCAAAGGCGGATCCAGTGAAGTTTCTTAGGGTTTTAATTTTTTTCTGACCAAACGCGAAGCTGCGATAGCATTGTTAATTATTTTTATTTATTAAGATTGCATTAGGGGGGTTGAAAAATTGAAAAAAAAAATGTTTTTTAAATATATTTTAGCTAAATCGAAGCCAAATAAATAGAAAACATTCAAAAAATAGCGTTGATTATTATTTGATTAGGGGGGGGGATGAAGGGTTGATTATTTAGGAAAGGCCTTGGAATATTCCGAATCACTTGTTGACATTCTTTTCCAGTTATAAATAAAGTTAGATTAGAGCAAAAGGTATTTTTTTTATTTTTAATAAAAAGGGAATTGTTATGTTCATCTATTTTATTTCTATACAAAGAGAGAGACGAAAATCTCGTTCAGTCGAGTCGAGCGCGTGCAGGCGCCTAGCTGCTCAGTTGTGTTTAAAGTGAATCAAAGTGAATAATTGATATAGTGTAACCCACCCTGACCACACCGTCAGCCAACACACCCTCTTGAGCGTCTTATTAAAGGTAATTATTATGCATTTTATCGTTGAAAAAAAAATGATAGAAACAAATAATTTGACTGCGAAAAACGATTCTTTTGAATATGAAATTAAATATTTTGTATTTCACTAAGGGTAGAGGGAGAATATAAGCTGTTTAAAAGGAGAGGGGGAGTATAGGTGTCATTGAAAAAAAATTAGTTTTTTTTTCTACCTTTTTTTTAACCATCTTACTTTTTTCTCATTCACACTCACACTCACAAACACATTCACACAGTCTTTTCGTTATACCATCGTTTTCCAAACTGTGATGTCTAAGGATAGGGGCGAATATTGGCCAGGACCAATTTTTCATATGATTTCTAGTTTTAATATAAATAAGAATAAATAAAAAAAATATTTTTATATAAATATATATTTTTTTACCATTAAAAATTTTTGTTTTTCTATTATTTTATAAAATGGGGGGGGGAGGCGTCATAAGATTAAATATTTTTAAGGGAGGCGTGGTAACATAAAGTTTGGAAACCACTGACTTAAGGTAAGAGAAAGTTGTGTGCTGTGCGACCATTTAACCAGATTTTTTAAAATTGCAATTACAAACTTTGTTTATTTGTTTAAGATAGCAAGTTTGCGAGATATGTTTGTCCTTAAGATTTGGCAAAATTGCACCCCCTGGAGTCGAACCAGGACCTCCACGCTTTCGCGGCGGGTGGACTACCCTTATCCTAGGGAGCCGGATAGGGGTAGACCACCCGCCGCGAAAGCGTGGAGGTCCTGGTTCGACTCCAGGGGGTGCAATTTTGCCAAATCTTAAGAACAAACATATCTCGCAAACTTGCTATCTTTAATGATATATTGACTGACTAATGAACAGTCTTTTTGAGCATTGATTGAAAAAAATTCCATCCTTTTCAAACAAGTTAATATTTTTTGTTTATTTGTACTCAAGCCACATGATGAAATTCTGTAAACTGTACACAAATACACAAATATAGTCAAACAAAAACTTTGACCCGGTGTTTTGCATTTTGGTTTTCATTTTTATTTTATTGATTTATTTAGTAAAAGCTGAAACAAATATTCTTATCGTGGCGAGTGCAAAATTTCAAGAAGAACGTTTAGTTTTAGTGTGACTTAATTCGAAGGTTGTTTACTCTTTAAAAGAATGTCATTGAACAAAATTATTATAAATGTAAAATTCGTGGCTGTAGATACTTATTTAATAAAGGATGTGTAGAGTCAGAGGCTTTTTCCTAATTAGCCGGAAACGTTTCGGTGTATTATGTACCATTCTCAGTCCATTAATTAGTGTATATTTTGCTCAGAGTTGGTCCAGTGGTATCTGATATACATTGATTTAAATCGCTAGCTATTAGACCTATACAATGTATAGTATACATGTATATAATCAATATTTAGGCTATTATGAAATATAATGGTATATTTGTGAGTCAAATCCGGAGAAAATCAACAGTCAGCACAATCGTTGCGGTTAAGTGATGCCAAGCGCGGCGAAAGATCGGGTTGATGATTTCAAGCAATCAGCCTGTGGAACGTCCCTCGGCAACCATCGGATCATAAAATAATAATTAGGACCATTCAGGCCAGTAGCCAGTGTGTTTTTTTTTAGGGAGGAGGGAGAAGAGAGAGGCTAAAATATATTTTCCGTCCTGCGGAAAATATTTTTTTTTCCCTTCCGTCAAAGACGAAATTTTTTACGCCTCTTTTCCACCGAGCGGAAAATTTTTTCCCTTTTCAAACTCAGGTTTCGGCTAGTTTTTTGCCGAATATTTCGACTCACAACAAATACCATTACATTTCATAATAGCCTAAATTTTGATTATACAGTATAATTGTTTGTTATTTAACCTTTTACCACTGGTCCAACTCTGAGCAAATTATACATGAATGATTCAGGATGGCACATCCACTAATGAGGAAGGTATATAATAAATGCACCGAAACGTTTCCAGCTAATTAGTAAAAAGCATTCAGAGCATTATTTCTTGGCTGCCTCTGCCTCTACATACACATCCTTCATTAAAATCTATATATTAATAATAAAGTAATAACCGCCTCCATTTTCTAAAGTTTTTTAGTGTTCAATACAAACTTTTTTGTTTCAGTTTTTTTTTTTTTTTTTTTTTCATAAGTTTAATAATTTAATATTTAGACGAATAAAACAAAAACAATTCCTTCTGGCGACATTTTATTAATAAAAAAAAAAAGATTTTCTCCTAAAGAAATAGAAATATGTCTGAAATGATGGATCGGCCACCTGTTTTCAAATAGAATCTCGTACTTGTATTTTAAAAGGAAAATAAAGATCCATCTTTGGTGACATTTTGAACTCTTAATATGTGGGCTAGCCCTCTCCCCCTCTGCATCTGTTGAATTTAAATCTCTTTGCCCATAAAACGAATGTCAAGTGAAATAAAATTCTCAAAACGGAATAGGATTTAATTTTAAAGTCTTTACCAAAATTTCATTTATTTCCTCCTTCCCTTTCTTCTCGTAAAAGAAAAATAAAGAAAAAAGACAGAGCGGTGACATCTTCTTAGGGGGGGTTTAAATGACAAATTTGAACTGCTATGAAAGAAAAAAAAAGTGGCAATATACCTTTACACGTCACAAAAATGTATCCATTAATATCAAAAGAAAATGGACAGGAAATAATCTTCTTCTTCGAGGGGAAGCAAGATTGAATCGAACCCGGCGAGGAGGGGGAGGCCAGAAAGGAGAACTCCATCTCAATGATGCAAGGAATCCTGAGAGAGTGCTCTTCAATTTTCAACTTCTTCTTCTTTCTTCGCCTGAAAGAAGCTAGGGCAGCTCGTGGTCGCCATCCATGTAGCCACAAGTTGTGGGCCCCTGAGGAGCAATCTTTAATTTTCAACTGATTCGAATTATATAAGTGTAACTTGACGGTCAGCACACAACTTTCTCTAAACATCGAGAATCCTAAATAAATACAAAAAATCTGGTGTGACTGATCGCATAGCACACAACTTTCCTGTTCTTGTCATTTTTTTGTGTCGAGATTTATTTAGTTTCCGCCGATATATTAGAATTCAAGATATAAAATTTATAAACATGGGAAAATAATTTATATTTTGTTATCATGGCAATCATTTCTCTTAGCTTTTCTAGGAAGTACAAGAATAAAGTTATCTTCAAACAATTTTGAGAGCAAATGAGCATTGGCGTAGCCAGAAATTTTTGATGGGGGGGGGGGGGATCAAGAAATTTTTTTCAAAAATTTATGATTATTTTAGGGTATTTATAAATCATTTTGGTTTGTTTTTTTAACTAGAGTAAATTATTATATTTTACTTTCTCTTACCCTATGTGAAATATAATTTGTATATTAAATATCTAGTCATGGCTTGGGTCCCATGGGGGGGGGGGATTTGAACCCCCAAACCCCCCCCCCCGGCTACGCCTATGAAAATGAGAATATACTTTTGGTACTGTACATTTAGGTTAGGTTAGGTTGAAGTGGCCGTTCTCAGTGAGGGAATACACTTAGGCCAACTAGGCCCTTTGTGATACCACGGTGGGGCAATCCCCTTTCCTACCCTAAAAAGAGACTTCGGCAGGATGTTTGAATTATTTGCGACAAGCTGGATTCGAACCCGAGCCGTGTTGAGACTTCGGACTCCGTAATCCTCAGCTTAGCTGGCTTAGCCATTGACTCCTCTTACTGTACATTTAAAAAAGAGCATCTAAAAAATCGAAATCGTTAAAACCAATCGAAAAATATGGGGATTGACTTCCCCGAGACTTTCTCGTATATTCTTTTGGAATTACGTCTGGGTGTGTCTGTGAACACGATTGCTTAAAAACCAAAGCAGCTAGATCTATAAAATTTGGTATATGCTCCTTACACTAAAATTGTAGATTTCTATCAACTTTTGGAGTAAATACGTCACTTGGAAGTAGTACTTTACTTAAAAAGTTTTTTCAAAAATTTTGAAATTTTCAATTTCTTTGTTATATTATGATAAAATACTCAATTGTAAAAAGTTTTTTATTCTTTGACATTTTTTCGAAAACTGAATAGTTTTTGAAATAATCAAAGAAGAAATAGAAAATATTCGTTAATTTTGATAAAAAAATCAAAACAAAATCATACAGGTGTCATTAAAAAAAGGGTAAATATAAACAAATGAATTTGTTTCACAAACACAAACAAAAATTAACGAATATTTTCTATTTCTTCTTTTTGATTATTTCAAAAACTATTCAGTTTTCGAAAAAATGTCAAAGAATAAAACTTTTTACAATTGAGTATTTTATCATAATATAACAAAGAAATTGAAAATTTCAAAATTTTTTGAAAAAACTTTTCAAGTAAAGTACTACTTCCAAGTGACGTATTTACTCCAAAAGTTGATAGAAATCTACAATTTTAGTGTAAGGAGCATATACCAAATTTTATAGATCTAGCTGCTTTGGTTTTTAAGCAATCGTGTTTACACACACACACACACACACACACACAGACATAATGCCAAAAATGGTTTTTTTGGACTCAGGGAGGTCTAAAACGTGGAGAAACATCAAAATCTCGAAGTCGAATTTTTTTACGATTACATAACTTTCTCTATACGAGAAAGTAAAAAAAAACTGAAAAAGTACTTCAGTAAAGTACTAATATTCTTTGGCCGATTTTGTTCAAACGCTTATTTTAACTTTCCGGGAGGGTACCTAACTTAAATATAAAATTTCAACCTCGTAACTTATTTCCTTTATGCTTAAAATCGTTACACACACAGACAGACAGACCAATTTGCGGGACTCACTTTATTGGACCCTAAAACGTGTAAATCCATCAAAATCTGGACATAGAATTTTTTGACATAATCGCAATACTTTCTCTCTATATATTAGGCCTACCTATTGTCTATAGGTAAGAGAAAGTAAAAAAATAGCTTGAATTTTCTCAGTCTTTTTTAATCTATTTTTTATTGTTCAAAATCCAGAAGGGGGGTTGATTTTTACACGGAGGCGGTCTAGAATCGCCGGCCCCTTTGAAAATCATCCCTTTTCTTCTATATATTTGATTCTCCATTAAAGAGTGTGATTCCTTTTTCCCTAAGCAAAGGGCTCAAAAAAAGCAACGCAAAAGGAAAGGGTAGTTTACTTTTCCAATAAAAGAAAAAGCTCTTAGAAAAAGACAACAAAAAAAAAAAAAATAAATAATGTGTGATATAAATATCAAGAGAAGGATTTTGCATTTCTTTAGAGATCTCTCTCTCATCAAAGTATACAAATATCTTTTGTGAAATCAATTATTAAAACATCTGTTGACAGAATTGAAGCTAGAGGGTGGGAGAGAGAGAGAGAAAATATGCTATTGATGTCTTTTATTTGTTACATGCTAAGAATATAATCTAATTTGACATCTTTTTTTAGCGTTTTCGGTCTAAATAATAAAATATTTTTGAAAGAAATGACAATAAAACTTGTTTCGTTTTATAATGTAACGCCCCCAAGGAAAAGCTTCCTAAACATTTATTGATAAATATAACTCCATCAATCCAGGTTTTAGCCGTGCTTTGGTATTTGCTTTACAGCAACGAATTATTTATACCATCTTCTATACTTATTTATAAAAAATAAAGTGCGAAAGTGTGTTTGTATGTAGGGGCAGTGACGTCATTAGGGAGGGTGGCAGGGGCGTTTGCCCCCTCCCAAGGGCTCTGATTTTTTAAAAATCTTATATTATTCTAAATAAAATCTTTCAAAATAAATCTACGAGTATAGAAACTGTACAAAATTAAATATATTTTGGCCAAATTTGAGTACCTATTTGTAAGTAAATTTTAAGAAAAAAAGTTTGCCCCCCCAGGAAAAGTTGAAATGACGTCACTGTGTAGGGGTTAAGCTCAGAAAATGCCATCCCTCTCCCCCCTCAAATGATGTCCCTGTTCTCCCAATAGATATTTAATTTTTCCGATTATAACTTTTGCTGAATCATATACATATAGAAGGTATAAAACCTCATCATCAGTACAAAAAAACCTACATGGAAATAAGCCACAAAAAATATTAATAATTCATACATACAATAGACTTTGCTCTCTGTGCGTTATTTTTTCCATTTGAAGCATTTATAATATAACATGACATAGAAATTAAATAAAATAGTATAAATTAAGAAATTTCAATAGGATTAATCATGTAAGTTTAAAAATGAAATGTAAAGTCTATTGTATGTATGATTTATTAATATTTTTTGTGGCTTATTTACACGTAGATTTTTTTGTACTGATGATGATCAGGCGTGATGCCGGTCGAAATATTTACAAATTAAATTGAAGTGAGAGGCGTCCACTAGCTGCTGGGTTTTATTCTTCGGTTCCTTCTATATTTAATTTTTCCTTTATTATAAGGTCTTTTTTTTATATAAATATTTAAATTAATACTTTGTTGTCAATTATCGTTGAAAAAAAAATCTGGTGTGACTGGCGCACAGCACACAACTTTCTCTTACCTTCGGTAATCGAAAGTTGTGTACTGGCTTCACACCAGATTTTTGTGTCGACATGTATTTAGTTCCCGGCAGTAGGGAATATTTGAATTCAGATGTAAAATTTATAAGTATGGGAAAATATTTATATTTTGTTACCATGGCAACCATTTCTCCTATCTTTTCTATGAAGCACAAGAGTAAAGTGTGCTTCAAACAATTTTGAGGCCAAAACGAGAATATACATTTGAAAGAGCATCTAAAAAATAATTGGTTTTTGAATTTTAATCAAAATCGTTAGAGCGAATTTTGAGAAAATCGAAAAAAACTGAAAAAGTACATCAGTAAAGTACTAGTATTCTTTGGCCGATTTTGATTAAAAAGCTTATTTTTCCGGTCCCGGGGGGTGTTTAACTTAAATATAAAATTTCAACTTGGTAGCTCAATTCCTTCATACTTAAAATTGAACACACACACACCCACACACACCCCCACACACCCCACAGACAGACCATGTCGCGAAAACCACTTTTTTGGATTCAGGGGACCTCAAAACGTGAAGATCCATCAAAATCTCGACATCGAATTTTTGACATGAATCCAATACTTTCTCTCTATATATATATTACATTATACATAGGTAAGAGAAAGTAATAATATCTAATATTTGGAAAAAAATGACTAACAACTAAGCCTTATTGAATTATGTTATTTGTCTTTATACATAAAATTGATAGCTACACCTAATATGAGAGCAAATATAATGTTACATGAAACCTGAAAATAATGATTGTCAATTGATAAATTTTTTATAAAAATGAAATTTTATATCACAATCAAAATTAATATGAAAATCAATTTTGGGGGCCCCATATTCGAAGGGGCCCTGGGCGCGCGCCTAGTGCGCCTTGCTTATCATCCCCCGCTGGGTCTTGGCATTCTTATTCAAACCATTTGGTATCCAAATGGCTTAAATAAAATCATCGGACTGCCTGGGATCCGAACCAGCGACCCTCGGTATAGAAGGCAATCACGCTACTAACTACGCCAAACCCGAGGGCTACTAGTACTTTACTGATATACTTTTTCAGTTTTTTCGATTTTCTCAAAATCGGCTCTAAAATTCATAAACCAATTATTTTTTAGATTTTTAAAATGTATATACTCATTTTACTTTCTCTTACCTATGTATATATTAATATATATATATAGAGAAAGTATTGCCATCATTCATGTCAAAAATTCGATGTCGAGATTTTGATGGATCTTCACGTTTTGAGGTCCCCTGAATCCAAAAAAGTGGTTTTCGCGACATGGTCTGTCTGTCTGTGTGTGTGTGTGTGTGTGTGTGTGTGTGTGTGTGTGTGTGTGTGTGTGTGTGTGTGTGTGTGTGTGTGTGTGTGTGTGTGTGTGTGTGTGTGTGTGTGTGTGTGTGTGTGTGTGTGTGTGTGTGTGTGTGTGTGTGTGTGTGTGTCTGTGAACAAAATATCTCAAGAACGAAAAGAGCTAGGAAGTTGAAATTTTATATTTAAGTTAGGCACCCCCCATGGGACGTGACACGAAGCTTTTGAACAAAATCGGCCAAAGAGTACTATTACTTTACTGATTCACTTTTTCAGTTTTTTTTCGATTTTCTCAAAATTTGCTCCAACGATTTTTTTTTAAATTCATATATCAACTATTTTTTAGATGCTCTTTAAAATGTATATTCTCATTTTGTGATTGAAATATTCTTGAGACCACTTTACTCTTGTACTCCATAGAAAAGATAGGAGAAATGGTTGCCATGGTAACCAAATATAAACATTTTGCCATACTTATAAATTTTACATCTTGAATTCAATTGTACCCTACTGTCGGAAACTAAATACATGTCGACACAAAAAATCTGGTGTGACAAGCACAGTACACAACTTTCGATTACCGAAGATAAGAGAAAGTTGTGTGCTGTGCGCCAGTCACACCAGATTTTTGTCTTTGAAATCTTCTGAAGACCACTTTACTCTTGTACTTTATAGGAAAGATAGGAGAAATGTCATGGTAACAACATATAAATATTTTCCCATGTCTATCAATATCACATCTTGCCCTCGAGCATAGTGGCTAGCGTGCTGGCTTTCTACCAAGGGTCGCGGGTTCGGATCCCAGGCAGTTCGATGATTTTATTTAATATTTATTTTGGATACCAAATGGCTTAAATAAGAATGCGTGGACCCCCAATAAATATATATCAATAAATACGAGTATCGTTTAAGTCTTGAATGGCCTGAGTTGCCGAAAAGACAGCGTGAATGTGTGTGTGAGTGTGAGTGTAAATTGAATTGAATTTTAATATTTCTGAGGAATGTAAATATATGTCGAAACAAAAAATCTGGTGTTACAAGTGCAGAACACAAAGGGAAAGTTGGTGCAACCGTCACCCTAGATTATTTTTTACGATCTCTATACTTTTCCTATTATCACAAATAAACCATATGTTGATAAGAGAAAGTAAAAGCAAAGAGAGTTGGCTTCTTTTTTTTTTCTATATTCATGAAAAGTGTAATTTATTCTCCTTTGCACTCCTCGCTCGACCCCTTTTGGCATATATCGTAAATAATCACGAATCTAATAAAAGCTTGCATTTTATTTCTCTTGATTTGATTCCCAAATGTTCGTTCGATTCACTATTTAATCTTAAAATGTTTGTTTTTTTAGCTTTTAGACAAATTGAAAGAGCATTTTGATTATTGAAAAAAATAAAAACAAAATAATTTTTGATTGATCGTTTTATTCGCTATTTTGGGTCTATATTTTTGGAATTTTATTGGTTCTAACCTCCATTCAGAAGATTTATTATTTGTATAATGCGCGATAACATTAATAGTACTTAAAAAATTTGGCGAGTTCATAGATAGCTATCCGTATATCAATATTGCAACCTTTTCCTCTTATCGTTTCATCAACAAGGACACTTGGGAAGGAATTTTATTAACGTCGCATTTGAGAGAGAAAGAGAAGAATTTTTCTAGAGGTCAGATCAAAAGTCTTTTGCCAGAAACAATTTATTATTATTATTTGTGTGCCTTACGCGAATCGACTGCCGGAGATTAAATGCATTGCTGGCATATGAATAGATCTGGATCTTTGTGGATCTACGCACATATATAGAGAGGGTCTCTTCTCACTGAGGATGCTCTGAGGAGAAAAATTAAATAAGACATATTTTGTATTGAACAAGGCCTCTCAAGCCCACCTATAATAATGTACTTTCTTTTTACTATTATATATCAAAGTAATGGAAAGAAAAATTAAGGATAGATTCAATTTTAGGGGCGGATTTCCCATCCCCATGATTTGTTACTTGTGAGTGAAATTTATCTTATATGGGAGCGCCTGGAACATAGACAATCCGCTGCGCAGAGCTGTTTAATTGGTGACGCGCCTTCCAGGCTGCTCTTTCCGTTTGGAAGTTTTTTTGTTTTAACACTCACACTTTTACTCACTCACACCCACACACACACTCACACCCCCCACAGTCTTTTCTGCAACTCAGACCATATAAGACATTTGACGATAACCTTTATTTGAATATATTTGGAGTCCAGGCATTCTTATTTAAGCCATTTGGTATCCAAAAAACATCGGACTGCCTGGGGTCCGGAACCGGCGACCCTCGGTATACAAGGCAGGTGCACTGTCAACTACACCAAGCCCGAGGGCCCATTTAGAAGTTATTGAATATAAAAATATTCTCTCCTCTCTCACTCTAAGTAATAATAATAAAGATAATCAAACAATATGTATATGTGCTGTGCGCCAGTCACACCAGATTTTTTCATAACTGATTATAGAGAAATAATCGGTGTTTTTTTTAACATGTATCCAAATAATCGATTGAGGTGAATATATATTCCAACTTTTTTCCATTTTCTTGAATAAAAATGCCTAACCCCAATACATATTTATTCATATATATCGGTTATCGTTTGTCTTATATGGCCTCAGATGCCGAAATGACTTGTATGTATGTGTGTGTGTGTGTGAATGTGAGTGTGACTGTGAAAAAAGTGTGTTTAAAAAAAAATTTCCTATTTTGAAACGATTATTTCTCTATAATCAGGTTATGAAAAAATAATAGATTATTTCCGATTAATCGGTTCCACTATTATATTATTTCGATTAATCGGTTCTCCGACTACTTCCGATTATTTTCGATTAATCGGGAAACCGGACTATCGGAATAATCGATTATTTTTTATAATCGAAAATCGATTATTTTTTTCAATAATCGAACACCCCTACTTGTGAAACCTCACATATATTAAATAATTTTTCTTATAAATATGTTTCACGTAAAACCAACACCACTTTCCCTTCAAAACAATAAAAATAGATACTCCAACCTCGAATGCTGAGTGGCTAGAGTCAATATTGATACGTAACTATATAAGGATTCGGATCCCAGACAAAATTTATTAATTGATTTAGACTTTCTCGATTATTATTATTAGAAATAAAAAGATTTTTTTGTGGCATAACTCGTTGTTTATTTTAGGAAATAATGATACAAAATGTTATTAATTTCAATAAAATACAAGAAAAGTAATTAATGGAAGCAATAACACCTTTTACATTATAATCCCTTTTGCTCAAAATAAATAACGATTTATGGCAAAAAAATTCATCCTTTATTTTTAATTTAATACTGAATTGTTATAAATGTACCCGAGACATACAAGAAAGAAACTTCTATATATATTTAATTATAATGCGTTAACTAGAGCCTACGGTTCATACTTCAAATTTAAAAACATATTTTATTCATTTTCGTCTT